>PVIH01014193.1:0-19298 GCA_004025045.1 Sigmodon hispidus | reverse complement strand
GTTTTATTTATTCTTTGAGAATTTCATTCAATAAATGTTGAATATATTTTCCCTCACCCACCTCCTTCCAGATTATCTCCTCTCTCCTTACCCACCCAACTTCATATTCTTCAAGTTTCTCTTTAAAACAAAAACAAAACAAACAGAAACAATTCAGGGCATTGGTGGCACAAGCCTTTAGTCCCAGCACTTAGGAGGCAGAGGCAGGCAGATGCCTGAGGTCAAGGACAGACTGATCTACACAGAGTTCCAAGGTAGTCAGGACCATACAGAGAAACTCCAAACCAAACTAACCAAACTAACCAACCAAACAAACAAAACTATGGAGTCCACTTTGTGTGGCTGTGCTCCTGATTCTTTTTATTCTCAGAATCTCTTGTGTCCTTTTCTAGGCCAGTGTTTCTGTAGAACGGTTGGAGAAGTATTTGGGAGGAGAGGAGTTGGACACGTCTGCCATTCACCACGTCTGCAATTTTGGTAAACAAATTTGGAAATTGTTTCTACAAATTATTCATAGTGCTGGCACCAGACTACTTACAGGCAGAGCTTAACCACAGCATCTGAATGAAAAGGAAGAGCAAGGGGATCCATCTTGAATTGATTAGGCTTGTACAACAAGCAGTACAAGCTATGTTCTCACCTAGAGAAAAAAGCTTAGCCAGATTTCAAAAGAGAACAGTTAGCTCTTCTGAGATAAGCAGGGAGTCCTGCAAGCAAGTGACCCAGAAAACAAGAGTCAGGCTGGAGTGGGGATTGGGAAGGGAGCCTGGAGGTGAACGAGCACATGGGTTATGAATTGAAAGGCATCCATAGCAGAGTGGACAGTAGACCTGGAGTCCAGAATAGGGAGAGCTTACATCTGAGAGGATGGGGGTGAAGGGGAATACAGGGCAGTTGGGGATCTGAGATTCCAAGTTTAGGTCCTAGCAGGCAGGCCACTTCCAGTCTCATCCTGGGAAACTTCTGTTGCCTCCTGCTGGTGTAAGCTCAGCACCTAACAGAGGTGTCTTCAGAGGCTGACAGAAGAGTCAGAGACACATGTGGACTAAGGAAAGGCTACTGCCACATGAGGACCTACCTATATGTGACTAACAGAGAGGGCTTTTGTCTCTCATTAGATAAAGCTGTGCAGTTTTCAGACGCCTCTTTTACTTGGGACCGGGACTTGGAACCCACAATCCGAGAGTGAGTTTGCCCCTCCCCCACCCCAACCCCGCCCCGTTTTTCTAGCTTTCTTAGCGCCTCTTGCCCTACCTTGTTCTCAGAAGATTCTATGCAACGGGAAGCCAGAAAAGACTGTATGCTGTATTCTCTTGGATACTGGGTTAGGCTATACCCCGGAAGGAATGAGCTGAGAGTAAAGATCCTGAGCCTTTTCCCATGGTTCTATTTTTCATCCGTTTTCATGCTGCGAGTCTATGTCTCTTCAGTTGAGAAACTATAAAGATATTTGTTACCCCAAGATAATAGATGGAGAAAGTGCAGGTCCCCAGACTAGATAGTAGGAAGTATTGGTATAGATCTCAGAACTGGATGTGGCAGTACACACTGGCAGTCTTAGCACCCTGGAGGTTCAAGCAAGAGGAACCTGGGCTATCTGGAAGACAGTCTCAAGACTGGGGAGGTCCTGTAGGGGGTTCCTGTTCATTGAGTGCACTGCTGCATGTAGGATGCCTGTGAAGCCCTCCGGATTTTGGACTCCAGTTCCTCTGTTCACTCTGGGTATGAATGCCTTCCAACTCATTCAGAACCTGTGTGAACCCAAACAAAGAACTCCATGACTCCCCCACTCTTCTCTTCCTATTGCCTTGAGAAGCACTCTGAGGTCAGCACCAGGGTTAGTCAGAGCAAAGGCTATTGCTGTAAACCTCCCAGCCAAAAGCTTTCCTTTGTAGAGAGGAAACTGGACATGGTTCCCACTTCACTGCCTCAGTCCAGAGCAGGTTTAGAAAGACAATGTGGTAGGTTTCTGATGTTCCAAGTGCTTTTAGGAACTCAAATAGTTAAGCTGCACAAAGAGTTCCTGAGATTCTAACCCAGTGTAGACCCCACCCCAGCCGGAGAAGTCCGACCTTCAGAGTTATGTGAGGGTTAGATAGGGGAATTTGCTTTCAGCAAGAATCACTTATAGAATAAAAAAATCTGAAAATCATTAAGTAACAAGTTTAGAAGCAAAATCCATCTCTTAGTCCAGAGGAAATGACCTTTCAAAATTGCCCAGCCCAGCAGTGTCAGAGTTGAGACCTGAGCCAAATCAGGTGTCTGGGCTCCTTAGAGGGCCTTGTTCAAGTGTTAGTCCTAAGAGATGGTCCCTCCACAGGAGAGATCTTACTGTGGCAAAAGCACCTTTGACATTGACTGGTTTGATGAGTCTGATAAACTATAGTTCATTCACTGTCTAGTCTGGGGACCAGTATCTTAGAACTTAACAATAATAATGAAGCACTTTGGGGTCTTATACATCCATGGCAAAATTTCTAGTCTTGAGCAGGAAATTACCTAAAACCAGATTTCATGTAGAAGTCAGAGAAGAGGTTTGAACTACTAGCTGAACCCACCCACTTTCCTCAAAAACATTTCTCTTTCAGTGTGAACCTGGATATAAAGCCAGGCCACTTGGTAGCTGTGGTGGGCACTGTAGGCTCTGGGAAATCGTCTCTGATAGCTGCCATGCTAGGAGAAATGGAAAATGTCCATGGGCACATCACTATCCAGGTGAGTGGAAATGTAGTGGAGAAGACTTCTGCCCCCAAACGTGGACCTTAATGTCCTTTCCTCATGTGGGACAGCACACTAGTACATGAGGTCCTGGGGACATCTGGTATAATCTTGGACTGTACGTTTTCTGCCTCTTCCCAGTCTTATACAATCAGACTCTGGGCATAAAACTTAAGAATTTAAAGTTTTATGGCAGCTAACAACTGTCTGTAATTCCAAGATCTGATACCCATACACAGTTATACATGCAGGTCAAACACCAATTCACATAAAATAAAAATAAATATTAAAAACCCAAAAAAACCTTTGCATTAAAAAAAAAGAATCTAAACTTTTAATGAGCTTTTCATGTGATTCCTATATGTATACTAAGGTATTAAAACTGTTGGCTAGAGATAGTAGTCTACAGTATAAGCATTTCTTAACAGTACAGGCTTTACTGTTGTAAATACGTGTGTGTGTGTGTGTGTGTGTGTGTGTGTGTGAGAAAACCCCCCCATCTTCAAAATTGTGCAATAGAAGAAAAAGGACCTAGGAAAAAGTTTTAATAGTTTACTAAAAACTTTGTAGGACTGGAGAGATGGCTCAGCAGTTAAGAACACTTGCTGCTCTTGCAAGGAACTGGGTTTGGTTTCCAGAACCCATCACAACCATCTGTAACTCCAGTTCCAGGGGATTCAATACTCTCTCTTCTGGCTCCCTGGATACAAGACATGCATATGGTATACATACATACTTAGGCAGGCAAAACACTTAAACACATAAAATAAAAATAAAGTAAATCTTTTAACAACAACAAACTTAACTTTGTAACCAGCGTGCCAACAATAAACAGTAATAAAATCAGTAAAGGCTATTAAACCAACATTGGCATTTGCACCTAACATTATGATTAGTCTTGAGCCCTCACCATCCTCTGCCCCCAGTGATGGGAACTGAACCCAGAACCTTATACAGATGAGGCCAGTGTTCTGTCTCTGCATATTCCAGCTGCAGCTGCTTCAAGCTTCACCCCCACCCCGTGTTCATGTGCGTGTGTGCATGTGTATGTGTATGCACCTGTGCCACATTGTGCATGTCAAGGTCAGAAGATGACCTCAGATGTCTCTGTTGTTTACTACTATGTATACCATGTTAGCTGACCCACACACTTCCAGAAGGGATTCTATTCTCCCTGCCTGCCAATTCCCCTTAGGAGCACTAATATCACAGACATACACTACTGCATCCAGCTTTACCTGGGTGTTTGGGATTAACCATCTCCACCACCCCATTTTCTTGCTTTTTGTTCTGAAGTAGGCTGTATCCTGTCTCAGTGTGTAGCCCACATGTGCAGGCCTTTACTTTGTTATCTGCTGCCTCAGCCTCCTGATACAGGCTTGTGCCAAGATGCCCATCTCACCTTCTTCTTTGAGAGATAGATCTTTAAGTACATTTCCTCAAATGTAATATCAAGTATTGTTTGCTGGCTTATTTGTTTGGAAACAGGAAAGTGATTTCATAGCATTTTCATCAGCTCTCTGAACTTCTCTTCAAAATTAAGTTTACGGGAAATTATGAGCAATTTTCAATCATTAAACCAGCCTATTTGGACCACAAAGAACTTTTTGGCCTCCTCTAAGGCTTTCTTTTTAATTAGGAGAAAGTTTGTGCCTGATTACTTTACATTAACCTGATTGGAAACATTTTAAAAACATTTCTTCTTCCACAGTACACTAAAATTCTCCCTTATTTACCAATCTCCAATGAATATATATATATATGTGTGTGTGTGTGTGTGAGTATAAATTTATATATATGTATATATATGTATGTGTATATATATATGCACTATAGCAGGAACAACTACAGATATAACTGTATGAGGAGACTTTTTATTGCCAACTCACAACTCAGTTATTTCTCAAACACGAGCATTGCTCAGTCTCTATCCTTTTGGTGTGCTAACTTTAGCCACATGAGTTTTTCTTCCTAGGATGTCACCTATGCTATTTGAAACTGTTGGCATTGTATGAGTGACTAAAGCACTGTTCTTAGCAGCATGTGCATTCCTTCTGATTGTCAGAGTCAAGGGGAGAAAATGAAGGTATAAAAGGTGTGCAGAGAAGATGGTTTGATGGTAGAACACTGGGTCTCACGTCTTGGTCAGCACATTAACAGATGCGTAGGAAGCCTGATGCACAGCTTGGCAAGCCTAAGCTCTGCTGACTCCTCATCACTCTTGCCTCCATCCCCCATTTCTGTAAGTGACTGTCACATGGCTTGATCCTTTTCCATTTAGGGCACCACGGCCTATGTCCCTCAGCAGTCCTGGATTCAGAATGGGACCATCAAAGACAACATCCTTTTTGGATCAGAGTTCAATGAAAAGAAGTACCAGCAAGTTCTTGAAGCATGTGCTCTCCTCCCTGACTTGGAAATGTTGCCTGGAGGAGACATGGCTGAGATCGGAGAGAAGGTAGTAGGAATAAAGAGCCTTGAAGGGAACAGAACTAACTAAAGAGAAACAGTGAGGATAGTAGTGAAGAAATAGGTTGATAAATCATGATAGCCATAAATGCACAAACATGTTTGCACAACTGCATAATTTATGTAAATAATTAAATTTTTGAGGTTTTGTTTTGTTTTGTTGAGCCATGGTCTAACCATGTAGCTTTGACTGATCTGGAACTTGCTATGTACTTCAGGCTGGCCTCAAACTCATAGAAATCCACCTGTCTCTGCTACTCAGACAGATCCTTTTAAAGGCTTGTACCACCAAAACCAGCCTCCAGTTTTTTTAAACTTTGTACCTGAAAGCAAACACAATAATTTATAATTTGAACCAATGGTAATAAGGCAAAGGAACCAAGAGTCTAAGTTTATTATAATGACTCAGAGTTGACTTGTATCATTAAATGTTTTTTTGTTTTGTTTTATTCTTTTTTTGTTTTGTTTTGTTTTTTGAGACAAGGT
Organism: Sigmodon hispidus; assembly: GCA_004025045.1. NCBI lineage: Eukaryota > Metazoa > Chordata > Mammalia > Rodentia > Cricetidae > Sigmodon > Sigmodon hispidus. Next base: position 13,625 of record PVIH01014193.1, on the reverse strand, counting down.
TTCTCTATGTGACAGCTCTGGCTGTCCTGGAACTCACTTTGTAGACCAAGCTGGCCTCAAACTCACTGAGATCACCTGTCTTTGCCTCTCTAGTACTGGGATTAAAGGCAGTGCCACCACTGCCAGGCCCATTAAATATCTTCAATAAAAAATGGTTTTATCCAGATGTGGTGGTTTTTACCTTTAATCCCAGCACTTGGTAGGCAGAGTTTGGGGCCAGCCTGGTCTACAGAGTGAGTTCCAAACAGCCAGAGTTACACAGAAAAACTCTATTTTGAAAACAACAACAAAAATGATTTATTAAAAGAAAAGAAAAAAGAAAAAAGTTGATTTGAATAACTATGTTATACTCATGACTAGACATACCATAATTTATTTAGAAAATTTTGATTACTACATGCTTAAAATATTTTAACCCTTTCTTCTTTTTTAAAAGGTGAACATAACACTCTTCTGGGGGCAAGGATCTTGAGACACTAGGAGATGAAGCTCTAGAGTTAGCTTTTCTTTTAAGTCAGAATCCATTGATGGAGCAATAATAAGTTACAGAAAATATGCCTGTGTTAGTTCTGCTTTCTCAGAGTAGAAGGTGTGAGAAGTATTAAATAAACTGCATGGTAGAAAATGCTATGTGGGCTAACGTTACTTGCTGAATAGAAATTACTTGTTTATATAAAGAAACTAAACGTTTGAAAGTGCTCAATACCTTATTGAGGCAAATGTCTGTCTTTTCTCCTCGGTATCAAACTGTGCAAAGGAGGGGCTACAGCACGCTGCTTAATAGAAATTATTTTCTTCTTCAGGGTATAAATCTCAGTGGAGGCCAGAAGCAGCGAGTCAGCCTGGCCAGAGCTACCTATCAAAGCTCAGACATCTATATTCTAGATGACCCCCTGTCAGCTGTGGATGCCCATGTGGGGAAACACATTTTCAATAAGGTTGTGGGCCCCAACGGCCTGCTGAGTGGCAAGGTGAGAAATTATTCAGTGATAAAGGCAGGAGGGGAGTTGGGGTGTTAACATTCACATCTTTCAGAACAGTGTTGTCCTGAAGAAGATTTTCTTATTCATCTTCTTCCTGTCAGATGGGTTTCATTAAAGTATGTCTCTTGAAGGCTCCCATTATGAAGTCATGGCCTATACTGAAATTGGCTAATATGAGGCTTACTCTGTTGCTCTGATATTGAGTCTCTTAAGATAATTGGGGAAAAAATTTAGACCTGTGGTTTTATATATATATATATATAACCAAAGAAATATGAATCTTTGATGATCTGCTGATAAGAGCATTTTCCTCAGCAACAGGCAGGGAGAAGCTATCTGTATTTGGCTTGTTTCCTTCAAGATTTCTTGAATGCTGCTAGCCAGAAGATGACAGGGTTGGTGAGGCAACCTGCTGTTCTGTTGAGGCCTTTTGCCTGTCTTTGGTCAATGGGTCTTCAGAAATCTCTCTTCTTCCTATCTTAGTCCCATTTTCTGTCCCTAAGACCTCCTCGGTTTCATTCACTCACCAACTGACATCTATTCTGTGGCAAGTTTGTTGAGAAAACAAAAGTGTGCTTTGATGATACTCAGCACAAATTGCAGTGAAAACCATGGAGGAATACCCACCTCTCACCAAAGAACTTGGAAAAGGGACTAGGGATTTGCTCTGAGTGGAAACATAATGAATGGGTATTTCCTAGATTCGTCAGTTAGGAAGACTCTGGACACTGGCGGACTGTGAGGGAGAGGGCAAATGCAGAGGGCTTAGACTATCTCTCAGAAGCCCTGTACAACCCCATATGCTCTAATTCAGCTTCACTATTGGTTAAACAGTCTTTCTGTGAGTGGAGTCCTTGTGTTCGTAATTGTCTTAGTTAGGGTTGCTATTTCTATGAAGAGACACCATGACCACTGCAACTCTTATAAAGAAAAGCATTTAGTTAGGGTGGCTGGCTTACAGTTTAGAGGTTCAGTCTATTATCATCATGGTGGGACATAGTTGTGTGCAGGCAGACTTAGTGCTGGAGAAGGAGCTGAGAGTTCTGCATCTTGCAGGCAACAGGAAGTGATCCCTGCATCACACTGAGTGAAGATTGAGCATATATGAGTCCTCAAAACCTGCCTTCACAGTGACACTCTTCTTCCAGCAATGACACACTTACTCTAACAAAGCCACACCTCCCAATAATGTCATGGTGGTCACTCCCTTTGGGGACCATTATCTTTCTAAGCATCACAGTAATTAATATAGGAATACAAGGTGTGTTAAGTCTCTAATGCCTAATGACTAAATAAAAATAATGTTTCTTGTTCTACAATATCCCTAACTTACTGAAAGATCTAGGCAGTTCTTTTTCATACAGTTAATTAGCTGGTAAATGAAAGTCTAGTAAGTGAAAAGAGACAGTTAACCAATTCTCTCTCTGTAAGGATAGGTGTTGGTTGTAGGGATTCTTTTAGCTCAGTCTTGTTATTCAGAAACATGGAGAAAAGCATGTGTTAGGCAAATTTTGCTGACACTGTAGGAAAATAACTGTGAGTAGATCCATGACTCTGGCAGTCTTACTTTCATTTGAAACAATGGAAGCAGAACATAGAGTAAAATGAGCCACATTGCTGGGGCTGCTCTGAAGTAAAACCCTGGTGTGAGTTGACATGTCTGCCTTTCTCTTTTTAGAGCAATCCAGGGGAGATGGTGGGCATGGAATAATCAGAGCGATCTAATATTATCTTTGCAGACTCGAATCTTGGTTACTCATAGCATTCACTTCCTTCCCTATGTGGATGAGATTATAGTTCTGGGGAACGGCACCGTCTTAGAGAAAGGATCCTATCAGGATCTGCTGGCCAAGAAAGGAGTGTTTGCTAAGAATCTGAAGACATTTATGAAGCACTCAGGGCCAGAAGGAGAGGCCACAGGTATGTGAGCAGGGTTGGCACAGGGTTGAACTTGGGGTCCTAGTAGGATGGAACTAGTATCTGTATCCTGAACAATTTAGTATCTAATGCACTATATTTGGAGCTGAATTGTCCAGAGATTCAAACTCCATTCTCCTGTGTTCTGTGCCTCTATAAAGAAACACAGACATTGAAATGCTGTGCCTGGGCCAAATGAGTGGTACTTTCTACTCTGCTACCTCTGACATGCAATCCAAAGATGTTTCAGAATGTACAACTAGATGTTTGAGTGAGTAGTCCCTATGGGAAAAAAAGCAATGACATAAGAGACCCACTTGCCAGGATGCCAGGTTCCTGTTTACTCAAGTTCCACATCCTACCCCAACTGCTTCAAATGGACAGGTTTATATGATGGTAAAGTTCTGATAATCCTTAGCAAACAAATATTGATTAATACATTAAAAATTACTGTATGTTTAAACCAGGGAAGAAAAATCAAACAATTTCATAGTTTTATAGTATATCATAGAAACAATCGCCACCACCACTGCCACGCTGGGTTCATGATCAGCCATGGTTAGCATCTGAGCCCTGTTTATTACGACTCTTCCTAAGGATCCAATAGTTGTACTGGGTACAGCATCAGGTGGTGGTCACAAATAAGAGGCCAGTGTTGAGAAAGAGAAATCTGGAAGAATAGTCCAGAAATTAGACCTTCTGGTAAATATTGAGAGGCCATTTCTGAGCAGTTATGTAGGTCCCTGAGTATAATAACATGCTATTTCATTGGTTCTGGGACCTGGAATTTAATTGGAATGAGAGGAAGGAAAGATGAGTTGTACTGATATTGGCTCTGTGTATTAAATTCCTATAAGCTTTATAATAAAGCACCATAGACTTGATGGCTTAAATTCACACACACATTCATATTAAACATCTATATCTATATATCCTTCTTTAGCACCTTGAGAAGGAACCGATTCTGCTATCACCTTGATCATGCCTATATAGCTTCTGGAAGTATAGACAATAAATTTGATTATAAATATAAATTTTAATTATATCATTTCCTCTTTTCCTTTCTTTCTTCCAACTCTCTATGCAACCATGACTTAGTTAGGATTTCTATTGCTGTGAAGAGACAATCTGGCAACTCTTATAAAGGAAAACATTTAATGGGGTGGCTTATATTTTTAGAGGTTTAGTCTATTATCATCATGGTGGGATATGGCAGCATGCAGGCAGGCATGGTACTGGCGAAGAAGCTGAGTTACATCTTGACTTACAAGCAACAGGAAGTAATCTGTCTCATTGAGTGTAACTTTAGCATAGGAGACCCGAAAGCCCACCCCCACAGTGACACACTTCCTCCAACAAGACCACACCTCCCATGAGCCACTCCCTTTGGGGACTATTTTCTTTTAGACCCCTACAATCCCTTTTGCTTTCTTTCAAATCCTTGGCCTCTTTTTAATTCTTGTTACACACACACTCCTAAATACATAAATAAAACCTGTTTGCTGCTCTATATTATATACCTGTATGTCTATAATCTCAGGTCTGACTACTTAGTATTAGATAATCAAGGAATCTCTTCCCTGTGAAAGACCATTTCTCCCATTCTGTGCATTCCTTAATTGCCTGTAGTTCTTTATCTAGAGTTGAGGACCAGTATCCACTGGTGATGCTGTTGTTCAGGTCTTATGTAGGCTGCCATGTTCATGAGGCTTCATGGGTGTTCCTGTTCTCTGCATCTTGCAATCTTCCTACTTGCTCTTCTGCGATGATCCTTGAGCCTTCATTTCAGGAGTTGTGTTATAGCTGTACCAGTTGGGAATGGGTATCACACAATCTTTTGTTCTCTAAATTTTGATCTGTTGTGGTTTTTCTCTAATGGTCTTCATCTGTAACAAAGAAAAGTTTCTTTGACAAGGGCTAAGAACTACACTTACCTGTGGGTATAAAGATAAATGTGTAGAGTGCAGGTAGAGATTATAATGGTTTAGTAAAATTGGGGTTGTAGGTTCTTCTGCAAGGTCTATGACTTCACAGGCCCCAGGTGGATAGGTTTCCAGTACCAGGCACAATATCCCTCTTGTTGAGTGGACCTTAAGGCCAATAGAGAGCTTTTGGTTCTGCCAAAGGTATACAAGCCACTGCTACACCCTTAAGGTTATCATACTATGCTGGTCATTGTTATGTTTCATATTCATCATGCTATGCTGGGTTGGACTATTGGTTGCTCCCCACCCTTGGAAGCTTGCATGGTGCCTTCTGGTACTATAAAAGCCAGTCTTCAGGGAATTATTCTGGGATGGGGCTAAACCCTTTAGGAGTAGTACTAAACCTATTTTGTCTCCGTAAGTGGCTGCATCATGATTCCTATGATTGATCTATGAGCTGAGGAGAGAGTTAATGTAATGGGTACATTAAAGTACTACAAGGTTTTCAATTGCCAAGATTCAGTCATTCAAAAAAAAAAAAAAAGACTTTCCAATTGTAACTGTTGCAAACATCTGGCTGATTTCAGAGTCTTGAAAAGAGTTGTGTTCTGGAAAAACCTCCCCATCCCAATCATAGCATTCTCATTGCTATACAGAAGCAGATTCTGGGGGTCTTTGTTTCACCATTTTCACTGGTGCTCATGCTGTATTTTATATCTTATTTCATTTCCAAATGCTTTTGTAACTCTTTCAGCTAATAAAAGTATGTTGAATTAGTTGAACTTTAAGATTAATGTTTATAATTCACAATACTCTCTGTGGTTGATTCTGTGGATGGTGACTGCTGTTTATACCTGTACCTCTGGAAGAGCAACCAGTGCTCTTAACCTCTGAGCCATCTCTCCAGTCCCTCTCTAGAAGTTTTTTCTTCTCCAAGGGAACTTAGAAAGTTCTGGAGGCTTTTTTCTCTTTTAGATCATTCTCTTCCCATGCCTTATTAATCCATCTCTTTTTATTTTAGCATTCTCAATGAGAATATGTACTAATAACTGGTATTTATTGAGTTAAATATTCTAACCCATGTATACATCTGAAGTCTGTTGATTAACAAGATGCAGGAGGGCTTTTCTCTCCTTCATAGTGTTATGAGTCTTGTGTTAATCTCTAACTCCTAACATATATCCTTAGTCAATGATGACAGTGAGGAGGATGATGATGACTGTGGGCTGATACCAACTATGGAGGAAATCCCTGAGGATGCAGCTTCCTTGACCATGAAAAGAGAAAATAGCCTCCGCCGAACCCTGAGCCGCAGGTAGCCTGTGTATTCTGTTAGCAACTCTTTTTCAGTCCTACTTGATCTTTCGTTTTTCTGTTTGGACCTTTCCTGAGAGAATGTATCTTATGAACGCTGTCCGCGTTTGTGTCCTTGGTTGGGTGAGGGAAGGGCTAGAGCTGTGGCAGGTCATTAACTCTCAGCTCTGGATGGATGCACTTCGATGCCAGCACACTGATTATGACACCTGCTTGTAAGAAGACCCTCGGGACTCGGCTACAAGCTCAGGGTGTTTCCCTTCTTTGCTTCAGTTCCAGGTCCAGTGGTCGGCACATGAAGTCCCTCAAAAACTCCTTGAAAATGAAGAAAGTGGACGCCTTGAAGGAGAACGAAGAAGTAGTGAAGGGACAAAAACTAATTAAGAAGGAGTTTGTGGAAACTGGGAAGGTAAAAACTCCACACACAGGAAGTTCTGCTTGAGGAAACAGGGCTTGGAATCTGAAAACATTTAGTAGTTGAAATTTAAACACATATCTACTAGAGGAACATGTTCTATTCCTTTGCAAATCCTCAAATTCATTACTTAAATGAAAAAGAAAACAGAGGCTTTCCAGATATCATGTCTCAGGGTTGGAGAGATGGCTCAGCAGTTAAGAGCACTGACTGTTCTCCCAAAGGTCCTAAGTTCAATTCCCAGCATCCACATGGTGGCTCTCAATCTGATGCCCTCTTCTGGTGTGCCAACATACATCCAGATAAAGCACCTGTATACATAAAGAATGAATCTTTGGAAGGAAGGAAGGGAGGGAGGGAAGGAGTCATCTTTGTGAAGGATAAATGCTTGATTCTACTCTGATGTATAGAGAGCAATGAAACCGCCTTGAAGTGCAATTGTAGGTACTGGAAAGCACTAATATGTCAGACCCAGAGCACATAACTCAAATTAATGAAACTTAAAACCACAAATTCCAAGGTCTTACTAAATCCTGGCCTTTCTCACCTTGTTTTGTGTACTTTGGTCATCACATTCAAATGCTTATTAATAACCTAGTGGCTATTTCCTTGCATTGTCCTTAGCATTGACATATCCTGGCCAAGTACAGAAAGGGTGATCACAGACTATTTAATTTTGCTACTCACTTTTCCAGGGATGTCACTTCTTGACTCAGCCAAAACACCATAACCAAAAGCAATTTGTGTAGGAAAGAATGCATTTTATCTTACCCTTCCAGGGTCCATCACTGAGAGACGTCAAGGCAGGCACTCAAGCAGAAGACATGGAATAAAGTTGCTGACTGGCTTGTGCTTCATGGCTTGCTCAGTCTGCTTTCTTATAGCACGCAGCAATACCAGCTCAGGGAGAGCACCACCCATGGGGACCTGAGGCCTCCCACATCAACCATCAACAATATATAAATATACCAAGCTTCTCTGCAGGCCAGTCTGGTGGGGGCATTTTCTCAATTGAGGTTTCCTCTTCTAGAATGATTCTACTTATGTTAGGTTGTCAAACAGACAGACAGACAGACAGAGACAGACAGACAGACAAAAACTAGCCAACACACTCCTTCTTGTGGTTAGTTTTCTACAATTTTTTTACCCAAAGACCTGAGGGGTATTGTTGATGAATCTTTGCAGGTGAAGTTCTCCATCTACCTGAAATATCTACAATCAGTAGGATGGTGTTCGATAGCCTTCATCTTCTTTGCATATGGATTAAATTTTGTTGCTTTTATTGGATCTAATCTCTGGCTGAGTGCTTGGACCAGTGACTCCCAAATCTACAATGGCACCAACTATCCACCTTCTAAGAGAGACATGAGAATTGGAATCTATGGAGCTCTGGGAGTGTTACAAGGTATGTTTGATGGCTAGGACAGACACCTTTATGGACCTTGTGTATTTCATACAACACAGAAAAGAATTTGCTATTATGTCCTAGGCACATATCTTCAGGGGTCTGTGACACAGTATTGACAATACTGGTTCTGTTTCTAGGTATCTTTGTGTTCGGTGCAACTCTCTGGAGCGTGTATGCGTGCAACCACTCATCAAAATCTTTACACAAGCAGCTGTTAACCAACATCCTTCGAGCACCCATGAGTTTTTTTGACACGACTCCCACTGGCCGGATTGTGAACAGATTTGCTGGTGTAAGTCAACAAGCAGGGGTGTTTAGATGCTGAGGATCTTTCTAATTTTGATAAGAGAGAGTCCTTACCCAACGCAACTCTGCAGTTTGGGCTCTTTGTCTACTTAGCATGCAAATATTTCTGGAATACTTCCTGTGAGGTCTCAGAACTCCTAGGGGTGAGCATCTCTGGCCTTTCAGTAGCTCACCATCTAGTGAAGGAGAAAATCAAAGAAAAGATGGATTATAATATGTTTAAAAATAGCAATCTCATGTGAGGTGATGTTCTGGGTACAGAGGAACAACAGAAAAGGATACTGGTTCAGTCTGGATGGTAAGGATGGGAAATGTAAGAAAAAGTAAGATGAGAGGAACCGTGAGACCGTGTGGGGCAAGGAGTGAGGAGTAGAAACAGTTGAAGAGGGTTATTCCACAGAAAAGCCTAAGAAAAACACACTCACGGCTCATAACAGTTAATAAAAGGAGTTGTAGGATAACTCTTTTCTTAACCTTAAAACTTCTGCCTTTGCCTTGGATCCCACTCCCTTTAAAGGAACACCTGACTCAGTCTTGACATTGGGGGGAGAAAACTGGATCTGCCAGGAGTGGATGCTGAACTAAGCCATATTGGGACATTGAGACCTCCTGCCCTTGCTGGGTGGAGATGGGAAGATGTGGAGAAGAGAGTGACTGGAGGGGGTAGGAGGGGGAAGGGACCTTAACAAGGATATACATGGATAGAAAATGTGACTTTATTCATAATAATAAAAAAATTCTGCTTTTGATGACCTGAGAACCACTGAGGTGGGTCTGAATTTTGGCCTGAGACATCTGTATGCTAAGAGGTTCTCAAACACGGTTACATGTGCATAGCTTCTGGGACCGCATATACTCGGCCATTCACTTCCCACCATCAGCTGAGAACCTTCAATGAGCTTAGTAACATTTGATGTGAAGATGGTTCCCTTCCATGGATAGAGCTAATTCATTGGCTCTGTTAAATGGAAGTTTCAGAAACAGGGGCAGAAACCAGACAATTCTGAATGTTTCTGAAGTTCCATCAACTCAGCCTTCAGTTCTCTGCTGATGGAAGGGAAAAAACATTTTATAGGTTATACAAAAAACTCTAAATCATTAGTTATTTGATCTGCATCAGATACGTAAAGGATGCATCATAGCTTACAATGAAGATCTGGGGACAGAGCAATTGCTTGAAAGTAGACAGATAACTTCCCATTTTTCCTCTTCCTGTAGGGTATAAATGGTGAACATGTCATTGGAGATCACTTAATAGGCTGTCTGTTGGTTAGTTAAAAGTAAAGAACACATACCTTTAGATTCAGGTATTTCTCAGAAGAATTTTATAAACATCGTGATATTTCTAATGTAATTATATGTATGGTCCATGTTCTGGGAAAGAACACAGAGGTCTTCCTGTGAGTTAGCTGAGCTGCAATCAGATTTTCTGACTGTTTCCACATGGGAGATAAAACTCATAATCATATGGTAGGTTTTGTTGGTGAGGTGGCTCATGCCTATGAAGAAGTCTGATGTAGAGTCTTTGAGAAACAGTGACTGAGTCCTTAAGAGAAGTAAAAGAAAAAAAAAAAACCAGGTAGGGAATCTATACTAAGTAGGGTTCAAAAGTAATCTTCATAAAATTGACAGCTAGTGAGGGTTTGGTTTTTCTGTCAGCCCTAGATATGATTAACATCTGCATGCTGATGTAATGTGGGAGAGGTATTAGACTCAGAAGTCATGCTGAATTCAGAACTCTCCTGGGAAGCTAGTGTCCCTGGTGAAGATTGGGAAGTCCCAGAGATAGTTTAGATTTGTCCGAGTGCTCACATATAACTAATAAACAGAATTAACATAATCTCATGGGAAAGCTGGACAAGGCAACCTAAGATATAAGTTGGGCTTTCTGAGTGTGTTCCAAATCATCCATCCATTTGTTAATTTTTCCAGTTCATTTACATGACACATGGCACAGATGGTATGGGAGTTAACCCACCTTTCACTCGGGTTCCTTGGTCAGGACGCTGACAAGCCAGGAGACACATTCAGTCCCCTTTACCTCTCCCTTAGAAATTTAGTGTTTGATGGAGGAAATAACTTCCCAGTACATGAAAGTGAAGACAAGGCTTGTAGGCCAGAGTATAAACACATGTATTCAGGATTATGTGCCAACTCTCTCCAGGGCACTTAACAGAATCACGAGTTGTAAGAGGTTGATTCGGTTATGGGGCTTTCTCTGATGGCTCTGGTAGTTTACAGTGTGTGATTTAATGAAGGAGAAGAGTGAAAATCCACCAAATCTACTGAAAAAGCTGAAGATTGTTGCCACATATACTTGGAAGAATTTGCAAAAAATAAGAAGTTGGCAGAAATGTGATCAGTATAATCTATTACAAATGAATGACTTGAAGAGATTTAGTGACAATGCAAAAAGCAGACACTCCAGGCTGGAAGCGGGAAGATGAGCAATGCCTAGAAACCTGTTGCTTCACCTTCTCATTCTTGCATCACTAGGACATCTCCACCGTGGATGACATACTCCCCCAGACTTTGCGCAGCTGGACTATGTGCTTTTTTGGTATAATCAGCACTCTCATTATGATCTGCATGGCCACCCCCATCTTTGCCATCATCATCATTCCGCTTGCCATTATTTATGTGTCTGTTCAGGTGAGTCTGGGTACAGCTAGGTCTCCCTTCCTCTCTTCTGTGATTGGTCTCTCTTTTCCAGCATCCTCCCTATGCCCAGTAAAGCATGGGGACTATCCAAAACTCTGTCAGTTAGTGTGTGGGTCACAGCATATGTCATCCTGTACCGCACTAAGGAGAGCTTAAGTAAAAGACACGTGTTTGGATGCAAAGCTGTTTGAGGGGTAGGAATATAGCTCAGTGGCAGAGCATTTGCCTAGCACTGAGAGGGAGGGAGAAAGAGATGGGAGATGGATTTGAGAGAGGAGAAGGAGAGAGAGAAAAAGAGAATTCGGTAAGTTTTCATAGTTCCATAAGGTCCTCTTGCACGAACTCTAGTTAGCATATAATGAAAATGTGGAGCCAGATATTGGGGAAAAGCTAGAATATCAGAAAGAAACCACAGCCACTCAGCCACCTGCTCAGGCCTGTCTCCAGGAATCCTCCAATGGAATGCCCCTGAGTCCTTAGCCGAAAGGGAAGGGAAAGTGTCTGGAAAGCTGAAAAACCCTCTTCTCTTGTTCTGCCCAGCTCTCCTCTCATCTTTCCACATTCCTAAAGCTAGGATTAAAGTGTGGGTCACCCCTCTCTGACCTAGCTTGGTTCTGTGGTTGACTCTGATATGCCAGATTAATTTTATTAAAAATATATCACCACAGATCCCCTGTCTTAGGGTGTCTACTACTGTGATAAACACCATGACCAACACAATTTGGGGAGGAAAGGGTCTACTTCAGCTTACAGTTCTCAGGTCATGCCCATCACACTGAGGGAAGTCAGGGCCTGGAGGAGGATCCTGAAGCACAGGATTGTTGCACACTGGCTTGTTCCTCAGTGGCTTGCTCTGCCTGCTTTATTATGTCCTCCAGGAGCCCCTGCCTAGGAGTGGTACCAGCCCTAGGTGGGGCCTTCTGCAGCAATCATAAGTCAAGAAAATGACCTACTGACTTGCCTACAGGATAATCTATAAAGATATTTCTCTATTAAGATTCCTTCTTCCGAGATATGTTCAGGTTTGGGTAAAGTTGACAGAAAACAACCAGCACACCCCACAAGAGCTTTTTTCTGCTGAGCCATCTCACCAGCCCCCATCCTAAGCTGCCTTTGTGATTATCTTAGGGGGACTCTACAGGATGGCCTTGAACCCTGTGATAAGGTAGTACCTCTTGTGCCCATGTGGAGTTCTGCAGGTACACGTCCACATCTACCACGTCCTTTTAACTATTCCTAACACATCAACAAGAGAGGTAGGAGTCTATGAAGAAACTCTGAGACAATAGTGTTTTGTACTCTGACTCTCAAATGCTCAGGTTTCCTTACACTTCAAGTTCTTACAAATTCTAATAGCATCATGAACCTATTCAGTATGCCTTTCATCGATAGACATTCTGCCTCCATTCTCCTGTGACCAGCCAGTTTTTACACCCTCACAATCTGTACACCTTCAGAACTGCCTTCACAGTTTTAGTCACTTCACTGGTCAGTCTGCATTTTAATTCAAACTTCAGCATTCCCTATTATTTTTAAGAGATTTATTTTATGTGAATGTGTGTTTTGCCTGAATTGTATGCATGTGCGCCAGCTGAATTCCTGGTACTCACAAAACTGGAGTTGCAGATGGTTGTGAACCATCATATGGGTGCTAGGAACTGAACCCAGGACCTCTGGAAAAAACAACTTTTCTTAACTACTGAGCCATCTCTTCCCTACTTTATATACTCCTTGGGCCCCAGCATCTCTTATCAAATCATCTCAGTGACCATTTCTCTAGCCAGCAACAGAACATATGAAGGGCCTGAGGAAAGAGATGAGTCTTTCTGCAAAGGGTCAGAAGAGAGAGTTAGGAACTCTAATCTCTAAGGCTGCAGTACAGTCACCTCAGTTCTGTCTCCTCTGTCCCCCACTGTAGTCTTCTTACTGATGTCTTCCTTGTGCCTCATCATTCTTCTGAGCAGACACAGTATTTCAGGTCTCCTTCCCGATCAGATGTGAGCCACAGCCATCAAGTGACAGATGTCGGCTCATGTCCAGGAAAAAAAAAAAAAAAAAAGCCAGTGTATGCTTTATGTCTATGTGACTAGCTGACTCTATTTTTGTGTTCAGGTATTTTATGTGGCCACTTCCCGCCAGCTGAGACGGCTGGATTCTGTCACCAAATCCCCAATCTATTCTCACTTTAGTGAGACTGTCACAGGCTTGCCTGTTATTCGTGCCTTTGAGCACCAGCAGCGATTTCTAATGTGCAGTGAGAGTCGGATTGACACCAACCAGAAATGTGTCTTTTCCTGGATCACCTCCAACAGGTGAGGCCTCCCTTAAGTATTTATTCAAATGTATGTTTCAAGGTTCTGTGTACTTGACATTTGGAATGGGAGGACATAGCCAGTGGCCACTCTTGCACACACATCTGGCATGCTGTATGAGTAGAAAGAAGAAAGTATGAACTTTGGAGTTGGATACAGGTTCTCCATCCCAGGTCTACACTGGCTGAGCTAGGTGAATTGCCTTGGCCTCTCTAAGAAAAATGCCCGCCCCCCCCCCCCGCTGTTTATTATATATACAGTGTTCTGCCTGCATGTATCCCTGCAGGCCAGAAGAGGGCATCCAATCTTCTTACAGGTAGTTGTGAGCCACCATGTGGTTGCGGGGAATGACCTCTGAAGAGTGGCCAGTACTCTTACCCTCTG
>PVIH01014192.1:0-54923 GCA_004025045.1 Sigmodon hispidus | reverse complement strand
TCCTCTTCAATTTCTTTCTTCAATGATTTAAAATTTTTGTCAAATAGGTCTGTTACTTCTTTGGTTATAGTTACTCCAAGGTATTTAATACTATTTGTAGCTAATATGAAGGGTAATGTTTCCCTTATTTCTTTTTCAGCTCTTCTATCTTTAGTGTATAGAAGGGCTACTGATTTCTTTGAGTTTATCTTGTATCCTGTTACATTGCTGAAGGTGTTTATCAGCTGTAAGCAGTTCCTTGGAAGAATTTTGTGGGTCACTTATGTATACAATCATATCATCTGCAAATAGAGATAGCTTCACTTCTTCTTTTCCAATTTGTATGCCCTTAATCTCTTCGTTCCCTTATTGCTTTAGCTAAAACTTCGAGAACTGTATTGAATAGATAAGGAGAGAGAGGACATCCTTGTCTAGTTCTTGACTTTAGTGGGATTGCTTTGAGTTTTTCTCCATTAAGTTTGATACTGGCTGTCAGCTTCTTGTAAATCGCCTTAATTATATTTAGGTATTCTCCCTGTATTCCTGATCTCTCCAGGGCTTTAAACATAAAGGAGTGTTGGATTTTGTCAAAGGCTTTTTCTGCATCTAAGGATATGATCATGTGGTTTTGTTTCTTTAGTTTGTTTATATGATGGATAACATCTACAGTTTTTTGTATGTTAAACCAGCCCTGCATTTCTGGGATGAAGCCTACTTGGTCATGGTGGATGATATCTTTTATGCATTGTTGTATATGGTTTGCGAAAATTTTGTTGAGAATTTTCGCATCAATATTCATGAGGAAATTGGTCTGTAATTTTCCTTCTTTGTTGTGTCTTTGTGTGGCTTGGGTATTAGGGTGATTGTGGCCTCATAAAAGGAGTTTGGCAATATTCCTTCAGTTTCTGTTGTGTGAAATAGTTTGAGGAGTAACAGTAGTAATTCTTCTTTGAATGTCTGGTAGAATTCGGCAGTGAAACCATCTGGACCAGGGCTTTTATTTTTGGGGGGTTTTTTAATAACAGTTTCAATTTCCTTAAGGGTTATAGGCCTGTTTAGGTAATTAATCTGATCTTCATTTAATTTTGGTAGATGGAACCTGTCCTGAAAGCTGTCCATTTCTTCTAGGTTTTCCATTCCAACTATAGGAATACCAGACTCACTCTTGAGGGACAGTAGACAAAACTGGATTTGGCCAGGAGTGGAGACTGATCCAAGCAATATTGGGTCAGTGGGACCATAGGACTGTCTGCTCCCTGCCCAGGGAAGGGATGGGGAGTTGCAGAGAAGAAAAATGTCAAGATGTGGTGGGAGGGGGAAGGGACCTTGAATAAGGAAATACAGGGATGGGAAAAAAAAATTTCAGAGGGAAACCTGAACACATAATAAATATATGTGTAGCAATCTTATTTGCATTACCACCCTTGATAAGCCATGCTTATGATACTTATCCTCTTCATAGTTATTGTTAACTTTTCCTCATTTTAAATTCATGTTACTGTTTTTTTTTTTTTGTTAAATACAAAATTAAAAAAAAAGGAAAAAAAAAACAAAAAACAAAAAACTTCTTGTCCTATCTGCTATTCACCATTGGTCAACCTCTCTTCTTTCACATCTCCTTGCCTGAGTTTGTGACATATTTATTGTGTCCAGAAAATCCATGGCATCTCTCACTTTAGAATAAAATGACACTGGACAGAGTTTTACCAGGTAGGTGCACTGACAGACTTAATTTGTATGAATGAATTGTGTGTCAAAATGAATGAAACTTAAATTTTTCTAAAAGTGAAAGCCTATAAATCAAATTAAAGCTTTTATATTGCCCCTCTTAAAGTCTTAGCTAACTCAACACTATAGTTATAGCTTTGAAGTACAAATAGTTATATTGTAAAATGTCAGGTTCATTATTTCTCAGCTATTTACTCTGAAGTGACTTTACTGTTTTATAGGCTTATTTTTATAATCCTCTTGATAACAAGAATTTACTCTGTTTTTCCCTTTGAAATAAATAAGAAAACAAGATTTCCTGGAGAGTCAAATAGGCAGACAAACCCTTTTCTGGTGGAGTAGAAATCTCTTATGTTTGTAAAATGATGCTTCATTTGAAAGTCAGTATTTTCGTTTTAATGCTGATACTAAAAGGAAACAGGGATTTTAAGGTAAATGTGCTTTTTCTGTTAGAAACCTTCTATATACAACAGAAGGTGTATTCAACTGGCTATAAAATTCCAATGGCTCATATCTAATGTTTGTAGCTTCAAATTAAGTGTTACTTGTACTATTACCAAGCCCATGAATGCCTCTTTACTCTGGTAAAGGATAATAGGACTTCTTGTGGCATTTTGCTGAGATAGGACAAGTGATTGCTTTCTTTTGTACTTTGTTATTAGAAAAATAAAAAAAGTTTCAGCTACTTTTCTTCATTGATTATTTTAATTTAGTGTCACTTCTAAATACCTGGAGACATGTGAAGACTCATTTCAAGGTAATTTAAATGTATGGCTTAATTACCAGTCTAGGGGTAGGGGACCACAACAGGTAGGAAGAGGGACTCAGAAGTTCCCAATGTAGGTCCTCTAATTATTCTGTCTTTGTATCTATCTCCTGTTGACATTTAACTATTTTGCTCCTCACTTATCTGTTGGATAGGTACTGTAGCTCCAGGCACTGAATTCGTGCTTAGGAGGTAAAGACAGGCAACAAAGTAGCAAGTTACACAGTACTACTAACATCATCAATTTCATTGTTCAAACTTTGGTTGTTGTTCTTCAAATTGATTTCAAAAGTTTATTAGGGGACAAAGCAAAGAAAGAGACTGGATACATTTTCCATTAATTTCATTCTTTTCCTTAGACTCAAAGTTATAAGTAGGAAAGGATGAGTACAGTGCCACACTCAAGAGTTAGAAAAACAGTTCAGCTGGCTTCCAGTTTCAAGGAAGTTGAGAATTTCTGCCTGGCTTGCACCTTCCACCACTGACCCAGCTCCACTTCAGTGTGACCACCAGCTTAGTGTCATCTTTGCAAACTTTGGAGGACTCCAAGTCCTTCCCTGAACCAGGCTTGACCATCTCAGTTACCTTTGCTGGGCATCTCAGTTCTCTACTTATTCAGAAGGGGTCACATCCTACATGGAGCTGGGCAGAGGAATCTTGACAGCAGGAAAGAGATAGTGGTGGTCCTTTCACTTTGTCATTAGATAGTTTACCCCTTTCACACTAGGAAGTGACATCTGATTATTTTCCTGTTGCGTGCTTAGTCACAGGCTGGCTCTTTTTGTCAACCATTACAGTTGTAACAGTATATCCTTGCTAAAATATGTTAGACATCATGAGATTAATTCCTATCTGCTTAGTATGAGTTCTAAGAATAATCATGATGTATCTCTTCCACATCTTTCCAGCAGTTTCTCTTCCATGTGACTGTTTGGTCATATCATTTACGATTTATTTTTAAATATGGCTACAGCTTCTCTCCATTTTCTGTTAGACTATCTAACCCTCCCCCTTTTCTCTATTTTTCCTTCTAGGTCCTTTTCTTCTTGTTCTTCCAAACGGATGCTTTGAAAGCCTTTTCTAAGTACCCTAACCCAGAAGGATCCAGTGCTTAATAACACCTCATGAGAGCTTTTACTGCTGTTCATGTTTCTGTATTATGATTTATTTGTTTCATAATCCACCTGCCTTTTGGTACTAGACTGAACTTTTCAAGATTAAAGACTGTCTGGCTCATCCATCTAGAGTTTATGACCCATCGGTGATGTTCAGCTTGTATAGTTTTAGTGGTCCAAAAGATGTCACATTTGCTGCATGACAAAAACCTAGTCCTGTTTCTAAGGAGGTCAGGATAAATTTGAGGTACTTGTTCTTGTGTCTTGGATTCTTAACATTTTCTGACTCTAACTTAGGAATAGATTGTGTATACAATTCAGGGCTGCAGACACAAACCTTTATAAACAAAAGTTATTTGACAGAATTGACCCTGAACACTGAAGAAATCTCACTGGCACAAAGCAAACATGATAACCACTGTACTTTAGAAGTGATTCACCGAGCTCTGCCAGTAGTTTTTCTTTTCTTATATACCAAGTAGTCAGGTTATCAGCAGTATTAAATCCTAAGGACAGGAAGTCACTAGTCCAGGTGTACATAGGCAGGATGCATGCTGGAAGTAATCTATTATAGAATATCACCAGACAGAAGTTCTAAGACATATATATATATATATATATATATATATATATATATATATATATATATATATATCTAGGAATGAGTCTTTTCAAGATTGGTTTGAGCCTGCTCTGCACCTTAAATCTTTGATTTTGATATTCAGCTGCAGTTTATCCATCCTGGCACCTAAACATGGAGATACAGGGATAAGCTTTCTACTTCCTGATTTGAAGAAAGGAGACAGTGATAAAAATATGATTAAACTCGTAGTGGGAAATGAGGTATGTTGAGCCTATCACTAAGCATTCCGTGGTTATATTTGTATGTAATGCTTCTGACCAGCATAGGATGAAATTCTAATGCCAGAATTGGGTGATGAGTTCTAAGAATCACCGGAAGCATCCTATATCAGAGTGTGGCCCAATTTTTCAGCCTCTACATGTTGATGAGCCTCCTCTGTGATCCCTCATCTGTAAGATTTCAGACTGTTCATTGTTTCCATTGAAATTTTTTGCATTATCAGGTCCACAAAGTAGTTATGTAGTAAATTAAATTCTCAAGTTTTTCAAACTTATAGGAATCCATTTGTGTTCTAGGCTTCTGGGAAGGGAGAAGGCATGCTTTGTTCTAAGTATGGGAATCACTGCTTGGTGTTAGAAAAACTAGTCTCCTTTCTAGAACTTCCCATGCCTGTAATGAAATATCCTAGGTCTTCAATGCTGATTCCTTGAAAATGGCCAGGGATCTTTGCTTTCAAGAGATTCTATTTGCTACTGTGATTCTACAGTTTGTTTTCATTCTTTTACCATCATCCTTCTTATCTTTCATCTGAGGACGGAATTTTTAAGTCCTTTTCTGTAGCCTGCTTTTACTTAGCCTTTCCTATTCATGCATCTTATTCGGTTTCCTTGCTGCAGAAATAAGGCTTGTTCCTGTCTTTCTATGGAATTAACATTCTGTTACATACCATCCTGTTAAATTATTCAATCAGCACAAGGGAGCAGAAATGCACAGAAACGAGGCCTTGGCTTTACCCACACACTTAGTGTGCCACCGGTATTATTGACATGTTTGAAAGAGAGAGAGGTCACTCTTTTTTAAGAAGTCCTAGGTTTCACATTTGCACATGCTCACACTTTCCCAAATGGAGTCTTCTTCAATTGTTTCCTGCTTTTACATGCTTGACAAGGTGCCTGCTGTCTACTTTGTTATTCACGGTCATTTCCTTTGTCTGTTGTTTTTTTCCTGCGATTTTACAGCATCCTCACTACAAACAAACAAACAGGAAAGAAGAAAGAAAGAAAGAAAGAAAGAAAGAAAGAAAGAAGCGAAAGCCCACTATGTCTGACTATATTCCTTCTTATACAGAACACTACTGTGGAGGGTTTTATAATTGACCTCCCCACCCCACAACCACAGCCATAGCAGCATTTCATGCATGATTAGAATCTAAATTGGAAAATGGTCCTTGAAAGCAAAATGCCACATCTGGATTCTCTCAGGCAATGGTCTTCTATCCAAGAGCTTTGTCTTAGGCTTTACTTCCAGGGACCCAAACTTATCTGAGAGATGTGTGAGCAAGTGTTCAGAGTGATTCCATATGTGCCGTGATGTAAGTGACCTCAGTGATGCTAGGCATAAACACAGCTAAGCAAGACTGTGACCAGGTAAAGGCTCTGCCTTTACCCAGAAAAGCTCTGGACTGCAGAAGGTGTATCACATTAAGTCTACCACTGAATAGGCAGTAGAGAAGGGATGCAATCGCCTGCTCCTGCTTCTTCCACAGTCACCGTCTTCTTGAAAAACTTGGCAGTTACCAAATAGGTAGTAGAAGCTGGATAGTTCACGTCTGAAAGCTAAATTGATTAATGCAATTCTCGGCGACCTGGATATGCCATTAATTGTCTTCTAATTAGAAAAAGATCAGAACTTAAATGATTACCTGTTCCAGATAGAGTTTTTATTACTGTGATAAAACCTCATCAGGAAAAGCAAGTTGAGGAGGAAAGGGTTTATTTGGCTCTCATGAACTCTAGTCACTAGCCATTAACTGTGAATGAAGGAAATCAAGGTAGAACCTGGAGGCAGGAACTGAGGCAGAGACCGAAGAAGATGCTGCTTACTGGCTTGCTCAGCTTGCTTTCCTATGTAACCCATGCAGGTAGTACCACCCATAGGGAACTGGGCTGTGGTATGAATGTTCTCTGTGTACTGTGAATAAAGAACTGTTTTGGCCTGTGTAGAGCACCATAGAAGTGGGTGGAGAATCAAAACACAAACAAATAAAAAAAAAAGTAGAGTTTACCAGTCTCGTTCCGTTCCCCCCCCCAAAAAAAAACATATAAAAATTCAAGTAAGCCACAGGCTGCAAGCCACATAATAAATAAATTCATAAAAATAAATTAATTTAAAATTAAAAAACTAGCTAATAATGTGCTTAAAACATGAGCCAAATAATATTAAAACATATAAACATATAATTTCATTTCTTTTAAAAAATAAAAGCCACAAACACATAAACCAAAGTCCAAACCGCCAGCGCCACACGCGCGCCAGACACAAACCTCCAGATCCAAAACAGTCCAAAAAAAACTTTTTACAACACTGTGCCCTTCTACATAAAACACCAGTCAAAAAAATGCACTACAGGCATGCCCCCTGGCCAATCCAGTGGTGCACATTTTCTCAAATGAAGTGTCTCTTCCCAAATAACTTCAGTTTGTGTCAAGATGATAAAACAAACAAGGAAAAACCATTTTTTTTTTTTTAAAAAAATGGAGATGTTTAGTGTACTCAATTTACCAACTGAAGTTGGCATTAACTATGTCTTGGGTTCTTAACTTCCTGGAGGATGATTAAGAAAAAGGAATGTTTACCTGCCACATTTCTATGTCTCATCATCAGAACCTGGCTCATTTAGGAAGATCAACTTCAGCAAGTCCTCCACTGGGCTCCACAGGGAGAGCTGCAGCAGCCACAGTCTAAACCTGGCTCAGAGAGACTCAGAGATGGCGGCTCCTCACCTGCAAAGAGCCTTGCAGTTAAGATTCCATACAGGGTTAACCAGATGGCTCATGGATGAAGAACACATACTGCTTTTCCATAAGACCTGAGTTTGATTCCTGGCACACACATATCAGGCACCTCATAGCATCTATAATTCTGGCTCTAAGAGGATACAGCACCTCTGGGCTCTGGGCACCAGCACCCACACATGTGCGTACACACACACATACAAACACTATTGTACAACCAAAAAGAAGAAAACTGGAGTTCCTTTGACACACACACACACACACACACACACACACACACACACACACACTGTTGTACAACCAGAAAGAAAATTGGAGTCCTTTGGCCATAGGAAAATTTTGATCAGTGTGCTTTTCCTAGGATTGTAGACGTCATCCATGGTCCTTAGAACTTTCAGCTGAGTAAGTGACCTTTTGCTTTGCCAAGAAGACAGCCATCATCTTGTGTCCATTTCCCATTCTTGTTTCATTCCTCTTTCCCTCCACCCTCACTGCTTTACAATTGTGCCTCTCCATCTTCCCCAGAATGCATCAACATGGACTCTTAGCCTGGTTTCCAAAACAAAACCGAAATCTCAACCACTAGATCCTAAGGCAATAATGGTACCCCCTAGAGATTCAGACTTTCAATTTAATGTATGAATCCCCTAGTGGTGGAGTTCTGCTGTAAAACATCAGGGGAGATATTTGCATAAAGAGAAGGCAATCCTGGTACTATTCTATTGTTCTTACTCTGTCTAAACAAAGTCAATACTATTAAAATCTAAGTAGATGCTAGGGAGAAATCCCCAGGATACTACAAAGAGTCTTCCTTCTGTTTCTATTTCTTTTACAAATTGGCTCAGTGCCATGAACCCTGTAGAGAGACAATGAAATTTTAAAACATGCAGAGGAGAAGGAAGCATCCTGGAATTTGCTTTTCCTCAAAGGAACTCAGAAAGTTGCCCTGAGATGTGTGATGTACAGCTCTTTTCCAGAGCAGAACAGCTGACTTGTCCAGCTGGCTAGAGACCAGTGGTGGCTTCCTGTTGGCAATGTCCACAGGTTCAAGACTCTTGCCTGCCCCCAGGTGATGTGCAGCATCACTGTCATCTGGTGCTGACAGCTTCCATTGCTTCGGTCTGTGACTGTTAGGATGAGCACAGGGCTGACTCTTTGCTCACCCTATGTTATGATTGTGGAAATAGCTTCAGCTTTCTTCTCTGTCTGATTGCCTTTGGCATCTGGATTCCTTTTGCTCATGTTCTTTCCAGAGGCTAGTTTCTGCTGTTCTCCCTCACATCTGGAATCTAGCCAGAGTATACCAGAACAAGCTGTTTCTAACACTTGAACCCCTTTGTAAGCCTGCTGATTGCAACTTGGACAACCAGTTTCATCCAAGGTAGAAGCTTTCTGTTGCTTTGAGGGGGAAAATAATATCTAAAAATAAAACCTAGGCATAAAAATAGGGCCAAATACTCATTAACTGATTCACTTAGCTGAATGCTGAAAGTATTTCTTCTATAGTGTTAAATCAAGCTTTTGTGTACTTTGTTCATGGTACTTTATCTTAGATGATAAGTAGGTTACTGTTATTAGTCATTTTATTCAAAATACATGAATTAAATTGTTTCAAGGACCCAATTTTCAGCTCATGCTTATGCTGACCCTTGGACTGAAGTACTTGTATTCATGAGTCTTTGAGAATATGCATTATTGGCTGCTGTGGGGGAGGTTGAAGGACTGAGCACTGAGCGCTTACTGGGCAGGGAGACTATTTAGATCTTAATCTTGGTGGTGAGAAGCTACTGTGGATCTCAGTTAGGATAATGTCACAGAATGGCTTCCATATTTTAAAAATATGATTCTGGACTGTTGTGTTGACAGTAATCTATAATGCGGCAAGGACAAACAAGGATTTTCATCCAGATGTCTATGTTTACACATAAGAGATAGTAGTGCTTTGGAGCAGTGTGATGACAGAGACCTGGGAAAGAAGCAGACAGCAGACAAGTCAATGAACTTCATATGGGGCTTGAAGAACTGGAAGAAACAAGCTTATTATTATTATCATTATTACTATTGCTTAAGCAACTGGAAAATATTGATATGTTATTGGGATGAATACTTGAAGAAGCACATGATAATTCTTACCATTTAGTTTTGTTGAGAGTGGAGTGCAAAATAATGAAAAGGGGGCTAAGGCTCACACCCCAGGCTCATGCTGACTTTGCAATGTCTGCAGAACAATGCAGTTAAAAGACCTGGGCTCAGTAGAGAGGCCTCAGCATCCTTGGACTAAAGGAACTCATATGGAGGACATGAGGCGAGGAAGAAGAAAGCTTGGGAACACTCCTCATTTCCACATAATTAGGACAAGCAGAGAAGAACCAGAAAAGGACCAAGGGATCCAGTAGAAAGAAAAACAGGGAAAATAGTACCTTGGAGCAGAGCAGAGTCTTTCAGGGATGGGGGTACAGTTGGAGAGGGGAGCTAGCAGTCAACTGTGCAGATGGCACTCTGGGGATGAGTAAGATGAAAAATGGTATCAGATCGGAGTTCTTGATGACTGTAGGCCATATCAAAAATTGGTCTTTGTCACTGAGAGAAAGCCAGAGTAAGTTAAGTTGAGCCTGAAAAGGGAACATAGAGATAGTTACTTAGGGGAAGAAAGAAATAGGTAGATACACACACACACACTCACACACACACCACACACACACACACACACACACACACACACACACTCACACACACATGTGTATATATATATGTATATATATATGCAAAACACTCATACAGGTCAAATAAAATAATAAATCTTTAAAATATGAACTTACTAGTTACTAATATTTCTATCTATAGACTGTCATTATGATATAGTATCTACTAATACCTTGCACATGTAAATATATCTGTAAGAAGAAATATGTCTTATTTTAATAATGAATACTATTTTTTTAAAGTTTTCACTTTACCAATATTTTAACTTTTGCTTTGAAGGCATAAAAGCTAATAGACAACAAATAAGTCCTGCTGCTGATGTTGACCCTGTTTATATTTTAACATTTGTTTTTGTCTTTATTGCTCTTCTGATTTTATGTAGCTATATTTTAATAAAAAAATGAACAAGTTTAACAGAAAATGAACACATTTTTAATAGAAAATCAGAAAATGAGTCAAGTTGAAGAAACTCTTTGCAAAAGTTGCAAATTCAATTATTTCCTTCTAGCCTTTAAAATGTAAAATTGAAACTATAAATTATTATGCTACTGGGTTTTGTTTTGATGGAGGAGTCTAATTTAAATTTTTAGAATAATTCTAATCATTCTAAAATTTTATATCTTATGGCACATTTAAAGCATATTCTCAATTGTAGAACTGCCAAATGATTCTTCAAAATCTTCTAGTGATTTTTAAAACAAATTACAGGCTATTCTTAAAGACACTGTTTCTCAAAGAGGAAAAATTAACTATAATCCCATCATTCAAGAAAATCAGTTCTATTTTATGTGAAACTATGTTGTGTGTGGACAAGTAACTAATCATCTCTATTAGTCACTTGTCTGTAGCTGTAATAACACACTGTCACCAGAAGCGACTTATGAAAGAAAGATTGTATTTGGGCTTATGGTCCCAAAAGATAAGTGTCCATCATGGTGGGGAGTCATGACAGCAAGGTCAGGCACAGTAGCAGGAACACAAAACTAAGAGATCATGCCTTTAACCATGAGAACAAAGTGGGGGATGGGAGATGGAAGTAAGGCCAGACTATAAATGCTCAAGTCCATAGCCTAGCCAGTGACATAATTCCTCTTCCTCTAGCAAGGCCACACCAAGTAAACCTCCCCAAACAGAACCACCAGATGGGGACAAGTGTTAAACACCTGAGACTAGGGCAGCATTCTTCATTAAAACCACAGACACTATGAGATTCCCCCACCCCCATTTTAACAGCAGCTTTGTGATGGGCACTAAGGTTACTGTCATGCTTTATCTGTTTTTATGTGTGATTATAAACAATGCCATAGTTATCACTGGAATTTAATATTGAATTGAATTTGGTCTTAGTCTATTTTACTATAAAAAAGCAATGCATTCACACTGTAGAAAGCTTTATAAATAACATCTATTGTCTAGAGAGCCACTGTAGGATCACTGCCAAATTCGTATTCATTCAACAGCCATTTATCAGTGACTCACATACCGCACACTCGGCTCTAGATGTGAAGTCCACCCTTTAGCATTAACATCAGGATGTAGATTTGGTGATGGATCCTGCTAGTGACCTGTATGCAAAAAAGGTATGTGCTTCAAACAAATAGCAAACAAAGAAACAAACAAAAAGTAGAAGCATGCTGCTTAAAGTTCTATTGTAATTGGGTTTTCTCCTATACTGCAGGAAGAAGTTCAATGCCACTAAACTTACTGTGCATAATGGCTACAACAAATTATTTGTGTGAATGTATAATAACTTAATCTCCTGGAGTCAGGCACTGTAGTTCTTTTCAATTTTCTTCGGCAGTTACAGTCCGTAATGTACATTTTTTTCTTCTTTTCAAGAGCACAGTTAACATGACCTCCACAAGAAATGAAGGCTCAGGCACTGCTGCATTTCTTCTTTGCTGTCACACTGTACCCTTGTGGATCTTGCGGTAACTTCTTTTGTAGTACAGTCTTTAGTTATGTGTATCACTCAGGATTAACAGGAGCATAACAAAGTAAATTGGCTATAGATTGTACATGCCTTATGCAAACTGGTCCAAAATCTAAAACATTTTTAATTGACATGACACTATAGTTGGGATATTCTAAAGCTGACCTCATGTGACAGTGAAAACACAGATAAATTAAAAATTAAAAATTACTGTGAGGTTCTTTGTGTAACATGTATGTGGAAATGTAAGTAAATGGTACTTAAAATGGAGTTCTATTTCCTAGTCATCTCACTATGTATGTTCAAATATTTTAAATTTGAAAAAGACCAAAACAGCCCTGGTTTCAGCTGTGGGAACTGAAACTGGATATCTGCAGCCTTGGGGGCTTTCCTGAGTGATCAGTTTGTATCTTAGCAAAACCAAAATCCCAGAACTATGTATGAATGTCATATTTTCATAAATGTGATTTTAAAAATCACATTTTCTTCTGTGTACTCTATTTAAAGCTTTCTCTAATAAGTTATCTGGTACTAACATTACTACAAAGAGACATTTGACTGATACAGTTTTGAAGTGGAAGTTTGGTACCCAAGCCTGATAGATTTCCAAGATTCTATCATTGACATTCTTTTTTTTTTTTAAACCATCATTAACATTTTCATTTTAGAGAATGCTATCTAGATAAACTGTTTTCATAAGCATTGAATCTTAGCAGGTTTATCACACACAGATAAAAGAGTCAGCAATAATTAGCATCATAGCAGAAGTATACAAAAGTCCTTTACATATTGAGTCAGTTTGTGCTATGGACGTGAAATTCAGAACCTTTAGTCCAATACAGTAATGTGGCTTTCACACTGGAAAAAGCCAAGATTTTATGCCCCTTACAAATTTAGAGAAAGGTTTCAGTTATACATGTATTCTGTATAAGTGTATCATATGTAATATATGACACATATATAACATATAAGAACAAAATACTTTTTATTATTGAAAATATTTTTATTCAAAGTATTTTGATCATGATTATAGCTCTCTCATCTTTTCTCAGACCCCCTCTACCTTCCCACCCATCTAACTCCATGTCTTCTTTCTCTCTCTTTGTAAAACAAATAGGAAAAACAAATAAATCAGAAATAATAATCAAAATAATAACAAAATTTTGAAGAACAAAGAAAAAATATGAGAAACATCACACACACATGCACACATGCACAAAAAATTTCATTAAAAACATAAAGTCAGAAACTATAATATACAAGCAAAAGACCAGTAATGTTAAAGGAAAATGTTTAAACAAAGCAATATAAAGAGAACAACAACCACAAAAATATAAACCTACAAAAATAGCATTGAATTAGTTCCTTTTGTGTTGGTGTTGGTTATCTATTGCTGGACATGGGCCTACCCTGAAATATGGTTTATATACCCCAGGAGATTCCCTTGGGGAAAACTAATTTTTCCTTTGCTAGCACTGGTAATTGGAGATAGTTTCTTGGTTAGGGATAGAAGATTATGTCCACTTTCCTCTTAGCATTCAAACATTATCTACCTTAAACCTGTGCCAGTCTTGTGGGTCAGTCCTGATAAAGCTGTTATTTAGTCAGGGCAACTAGGTACAGAGGTTCTTTGTTTATGTTTTAAATTACTTATTTATTTTTAGTTTTCATGTGCATTGGTGTTTTTGCGGGTGTATATGTCTGTGTAAGGGTTTTGGGTACTCTGGAAAAGATAATTGTAAGCTGCCATGTGGGTTCTGGGAATTGAACCCGGGTTCTCTAAAAGAGCTGTCAGTGCTCTTAACCACTGAACCATCTCTCCAGCCCCACAGAGGGTGAGTGTTAAATATCAAGGTTATCCAGATGCCAGGGTCTGCTCCAAGTACAGTGAAACACAGGAAACTTTGCACATGAGAAACGTATAAACCTTTTTAATCTTTGTAAATATATAAGATGTAGATACACAGCTTTACAGCCAAAAGTCCCAGTACACAGCTTGTTGAATGTACAAAAATCACTTTAACATAGTTGCATACAACGCAGTCAGTAGAAAGACTATGACTCAGACTCTTGAATGAAACTTTACTTTTTGTTGTTTTACATATTTTTATTAGTTTCTTGAGACTTTAACACACTTATTTGGATCATATCCACTCCTCCAGCTCCTCCCATACCCACCCAATTCACCTCCTTACTTACCCAACTTGAAGATGAGGTTTGAGTAATATGCTGATCTGTAGTTATAGCAATATGTGATTAGGAGTCATTCTAGTGCTGTGTTCATTAGCTGAATAATATTTGATTATATCAGTGTATTCTATTTTCATTAAGAATTTATCAGGAGATGAACATCTAGGCTGTTCCCATTTCTTGGCTATTGCGAATAAGGAAGCAATGAATATGAAGAACAAAGTAGTAAGATTCAGTAAGATACAGTGAGTGACCTTTGAGCATCTCCACTAATGGTAGAGCTGGAACATGTGGTAGATCTAGCTTTTAAGGAGGTTTCACACCAATTTCTATAATGCTATACCAGTTTGCAGTCATAGTGGCAGTAAATAAATGCTACCCTTTCTCCTTATCCATGCCAGCATTTCCTGTATTTTTTTCTTGGCTATTCAAATTGGAGTATAACAAAATCTCAAAGTAGTTTTAATTTAAATTTTCCTGATGGTGAATAATGCTGAACATCTTTAAAAAATGTTTTCCCATTTTAGAAGAAATTTGTATTTCATCTTTTAAGAACTCTATGTTTAGTTCCATGCCACATTTTAAAATTTCAGACTTTATTTTCTTGATTTTTTTTGAGTTATTGTATTCTAAACACCAACCCTCGGTAAGGTGTTTTAACTAGTTAAAATTCTTTTGCTTCTGTAGGCTGTCCCTTTACTCTCTAACTCTGTCCTTTTCTGCACAGAAGATCTTTGGTTTCATGTGGTCTGTAGTTCCATTCATCAGTTATTACAATGAAGCTTTAGATGGGTAGGGCAGTGCAGTTGTAGAAGCAACAGCCAGTTCTTGCCTTCCCTACTACTCCAGGTTTTTGTTTTTCTTACCAGTGCCACATCCTCACATTGGCTTGAAGACTCTGAGTCTCTCTGAGGAAGAACAATAAAGTGTGGGCAGAGAGAACGAGCCACAGGGAAGTGTGTGGAGGAGACAGGCAAAACCGAGTCTACCAGTGCCCAGTTCTTCAGTCCCCGGCAGTGCTGGCAGAAACTCAAAAGGATTTAATCCAATGTCCATAACAGAAGATTATTTTTCATCTTAGTATCTTAGGATTCAGAGAAGAAAATAGGACCTACTTGCAACATTTATGAGTTGTCAAAGTAGATACTGTTTTCAAAGCTATGGTGTAGTTAAGGATGTTTTCATAATAAACCCTTACTTGGGTTGAGTTATTTTGATTTTTAAAACCTAGTCACATTCACAATAAAACAATACCAAATCTAATAAATCAAGTTGTTCAGAATTTTACATTTGTGTCCTGAATAATATTCTCCAGATCTCATTTGTCTGACTCAGAGTATTGTAAGAATGGTCCTATTATTACTTGAATGTGAATTGTCCCTTACAGGCTTACATGTTAAATATTTGCCTTCCAGATACTAGTGTTATATTGAAAGGTTCTGGAAACTTAGTAGGCAGGCACTGTAACACATTTTATATTGAAAAATTGTCACGTGTGTATGTGAGGAGGTACAGAAAAGGAACCATTGGGATGGCTGTTTCATATAATGAATGGTTAAGGGGGAGCAGGGTATTGCAAATAAAAGAGAAAATATCCAGAGGCATATACAGGAGTCCAGATCAGAGAGGAAGAGGAGTAGCCTGATCATGGGAGAGAGGCTAGTGGATACAGTGAGATAACAAGAGACAGCAGCAGAGAGAATGAAAGGATGACTGGGTTATAGGGAGGATGAGTAGCTGGGGGACTTGAGGTGAAGGCCCAGGAGGCTCCTTATGGATAAGGAGAAAGGTACCATGGACTTTGACATTTGTAACAAGTAGTTGTGGTAGGGGCTGAGGGAGGCTGGAGGTCACATGGGTCTTGATATGCAACCACTTGTACATGTCAATAGAGGGTCATATGTCTCCTTCTGCCAGAGGTAAAGGAAATGACTTCTCTTGAAAAGTTGCTAAGGAATGCTGGTTTTTATCTAACTCCTGGAAATCCTTCTGTAGTGCAGTGTGAGTTAATTTCTGGATATAGGAACTTGTGAACTTTCTGAGACCTAGCAACATGCTACGTAAACATTTTGAAAGCAGGTTCTGAGAGTGCATAGCCCTCTTCATATAAGAATCAAGCATGTCTTTAGCATGCATCCTCTAAAATCCTGCCCTGAGTTAGGATTGCTATTCCCTGTTACAGGGAGCAAAGAGATAAACACATCAAAAGCATTGTGCTTTTGCAAACAGATAGAAGCCAAATCATTCTGTACAGACATTACTGTTGTTTATCCCATGATATTAAACTGCCTCCCATGGAAACAGGAGGCTGGAAGTTTATCAATGGAGAGACTCTCAGTTGGGAACTCTGGCAGTGACTTGATGATGGTGTTACTTTTGTTTACTCTCTTTCTGTCTCTCGGTCTCTCTCTCTGGCTGCTCTAGCTATTTCTGCTTGATACTACAAGCACCTGATGGACAGAGCTTTGCTCTCAGTCTTCAGATTCTATCTACATGCTGTTTGCTGTTAGTTCTTTTACTTTGACTTGCTACATGCTTAATAAAGTCATTGAATTGAAACTGAAAGTACAGCTATTGCAGGTCATTCTCCAGACCACACTGACCAGGGTCTTAGATGGAGGGAGTAGGTTGCTGTGGATATTCTTGGGAGCTATACCTTGCTTTTTTTTCTCCTCTCCTTTTCTCTGTCTCCTCTGCCAGATGCTTCACCTGTCACGATGCTCTGCCTCACTTTAGACCTGCTTCATTCCAGACCTGGAAACAACTGAGTCATCCAGCATGGATTGAACCCTCTGAAACAATGAGCTCAAATAAACATTTCCTCCCTTAGGTTGTTTTTATCAGGTGTCTTCTCACAATGATAAAAAATCACTAGTATGTAGTCTAAAGCCAAAGTCAATACATTACTTCATTTCTCTTTTTGGTGTCTTGTAATGAGATTATCTTTCAGATTACTGACAGGCTGTTGAACCCAGAATTAGCTTCTAAATTCTCCATATACTTATTGACCTAATAAAACTAATTTATCCCCAGTTTTAGGGCCTTCTAGGTCTAGCTAATTTCAAAACATATTAATATTGCAGTAAGTTGGCATCAAAGGTGAATTATTCCCTGCTCAATCTTTCCAGTACTACAGCAGTGAGTGACTTGGAAAGAGATGAGTCTGTTGGTCAAGTAGGTTACAAACCAATATGCTTAAGCCTTGGTCAGTTTTCAGTCTCACAGTTCCTTTGACTTAATTCAACTGAAGTGGAATATACTTCATCACAGTGCCAGGGCTTGTTCCCAGTGACAGCAGGGCTTCTTAAGATATGGTCAGGCTGTTCTAGAAGGTTCATTTAGGCAGTGCTGACATAAGCCCTGACAAGCACCTGTCACTAACCCTGTCCATTTTGTCTCTGCTCCCAATTTTTGACCTATTCTTCCCAGACCTTTTCAGTCACCTTCAGAGTGATAATGAACAACTCATTCTTGGAAGATATGATGAAGATGTAATTCTCCCTTGCCCATTTACAAGTGGATCTCAAGTTGTAATTCACTGGAGAAATCAAAAAAACTATATTCACTCCTACTACAATGGTATGGACCATTTGGAAGAACAGGATCTTAAATATGCAAACAGGACATCCCTCTTTCATGGTGAAATTTACAATGGGAATGCCTCTCTAACTATCAAAAAATTGAGTCTTCTGGATGAAGGAATTTATACTTGCTATGTTGGAACAACACGTGGTCAGACCAAAAACAAAGTGGTGCTAAAAGTGGGAGGTAAGCATGTATGTAAATTTTAGTAAGGCATAATGATATAATCTGATATAATTCTAAAACAGCTTTTTCTGAATTTAACCTACAAAGATCTTCCTTCCAAGCCAGTTTCTACAAATCTACTCATTATTTCCATGGGTATTATAGACAGTTCCTGAAGCATGATATCTTATAGTATGGGCATGTTATGATTGACATAGCCATTCCCCCTATTAATGGGTATTCAGGGTTTCCAGTGTTTTCCACCACAAACTCTGTTGTGATAAATGTCTTTATAGTTACATAAGATAATGACAAATTATTTGAAATAAAAGTACCAGAAGTAAGGCTTTAATATTCCAATGACATTAGCAGCATAAGGGCATTTATTGCCTAGTAGTTCTATCAGCACTGAATATCATCAGTCTTAAACATCTCTTTCAACATGGTGATGAGAAATACTGGACTAAATTTAAGTTGCCTTTTTGTAACAAAGTAGAACTAAGTGTTGATATTGCATGATTTTATACATGCAATGTATATTTTATATCTCTGCAGTAATTATCATGTAACTCTAGCCATACTACATGATTAATGTAGTTGTCATGGCTGCCAATGGTTAAGTTTATGTTTAATTAAACTGGAATCCAAATAAAAATTAAGAAATAATATAAATAATTACATAGCCTATTAATAACAATAATAATAATACCAAGAATTTTTGTTGATATGGCATGTTAATGTTGAGTGTGCTGATCATTGACATGGAATGTTAGACAGTATTCTTTATTTCCTTGTCAATTTTACTGCTATTATGAATTTACTGCTAGTTCGGTTGTATTTGTTATTTTAAATACATATACTATTTTCACTTATACAGGTGTGAAATGTATTTTATTGTATCCAGTCCTCATTTTTTATTTTCAATTTCTTTTGGCTCTATATTCCCTTCCTATCTCCATGTTCATGTTTTATTTTTTAAAGAACTCACTGTACCTAATTAGTGCTTCTCAAATATGTATGGGTATGGGGCCATCTTCTAGATCATGGTCAATCTACCTGAGGTCATCCTCCCAAAGAAAAGCATCCCTTCCCTAGTAGCATCAACTATCAGTAGCTCCTCATCCAGTCACAGAGCCTTATGTGCCTTGCTTTCCCCATGCTGGAATGTTAACTGCTTGATCTTTGGCAGGTCTTGTGCAGGCAACCATAGCTGTTGAAAGTTCATGAGCCCAATTGTTCTGTCATGTCCAAAAGACACTATTTTGTCACAGCCTTCCCAATCTCTAACTTTACAGTCTTTCCCTTCTTTTACAATGGTCATTGAACGTTGGAAGCAGGATTGTGACATAAATTTCCCATTTACAGGCAAGCATAGTTTTTAAGACATAGTGGTATTACAGAGCATGGTGTGGTGACATGTATTTTAGGGAGAATTAAAAAATTAGGATTCATAGCTGAGGCCAAAGTGTACTGCATGAAAAAAAAGCTGTTTCAAAAGAAACAAAGCAATTATAAAGCTATTACATATGAAACTGACTATATCTGTATATGTATATATATAATGTAGAACTGCTGTGGTATATATCATATGACTTACTTTATCACAATATTTGCTGTAGGGTAGTGGGATGGAAGAGAAATCACATTTCTCTGAGGTACACTGGCAAGTGAGCATGTGTGCATGTAAGCGTGTGCACAGCTAGGTTATTCTGTATGATACAGTGTTGCATGCTTCAGAGGAATATCTTCTTATATATTTTAATATTTAATTCTCACTCTTTCTTCATTTGGCTCATTTAACTGTTTCATATCTTGACTCCAAATTGTATGTTAAAATTACAAAACTCAAATAGACTGTCAGTAGCTAAGAAGTCCAGAGAGTTCTGCGTAAAATTCTACAGATTTTGACCCTATATTTTTGCTAAATGAGGCCATTAAATTTGTCAGAGAAGGTTCTAGAAAACAGTGATTGTTATTTGTTGTGTACCCATGTATATTATTTCTATTCTCCTTGGACAACAATACTCAGTCTTAAGCTTCTTCTGTTTTTGTTTGGATTTAATTTTTCTCTAAATAATCAAGAAATCTTATTTATAAAATTTAGTCTTTATTACATAGGTAGTGATAAAAAACTAATGGCCACAATTCTAACTAACTTACTATTTGTTTTGTGCAGCTTTCCATACACCTTTAATGAAATATGAAAATAAGAACAAAAAGAGCTTTCTGGTATGCAGTATCCTGAGTGTTTACCCTTCTACAGATATCACATGGAAAATGAACAATATCAATGTCTCTGAAGACAGTTTAGAAGTAACTGGGACTTTGGGTCCTTTTTATATTAAAAGTACACTGAATATTTCAGGATCAAATTCATCTTTTGAGTGTGCTATTGAAAATTCACTTCTAAATCAAACATGGCAAGGACAGTGGACATTGGGAGGTAGGCTCCTTTGGACTTTCTGGGTACAGGTGCTATGACAGAGGCTGGGAGGTGCTTAGAATGGATTTACAAAGAAACAAGAAAGAAACTCCATCTGTAGAAGAGATAACTTGGCTGTATTGTTTCTGAGCATCAGTTTCTATTCATAAAATAGACATACCTATCTTACTACGTGTTTTTACATACTGAGTGAAAACACTGAAGATCTGCCCATGAATGTTTGCTTATCTATCGATGGTTCCTCCTCCAGACAGGATTTCCCACCTGCAGAAGAATATGTCTCTGAGCAGATCATAACCCCTGCTTCTCTCCAGTTAAAAGACTTATTATGTTTTACTACTTTTATTTCTGGCTTTTAAACAATTGGTTTTTAAAAATATTTTTATATTTTATAAATAAATATTTATTTTATTTGTATTTTACTTTTAAAAATATTGTAGAAAACATAGTGCTACATTGTGCACGTGGAAGTCAGAAAATAATTTGGGGGAGTTGATTCACTTTTCACCATGTGAATTCTGGAATTTGACTTCAGGTTGCCAGACTTTGCGGCAGGTGAAATGCTCTAGAGACTTTCTTCACGTTGGTTGGAAGAGTTAAAATCCAGAAGCTTTCCTCCTTGGAAGACCTCATCCCAGCACAACTTGAGGGTCTAATATAACCTTAGAGGAAACCTTTAAAAAAAGCAACAGGGTAGCTTTTTTTGTATGCAACTCTACAATGCAAATATCAGAAAGCTTTCCCCACAGACATGGTACTATAGTTTGTATTCCTTCCTAATGTTAAGAGTATTTAGAAAATTCACCCAAGAGTTTGGTCTTTTCTGTTTTCTTTTTCTTTCTGTTGTTAGGTAATCATTGGAAAAGTCAAGGTGAATCCATTTCACTCTGGTGTATGGTCAGCTCCAATTTCTCTCTACCAAAGCAAGTCACTTGGTCCAGGATAGAAAATGGGGAATACTTTATTTTGGATTGGCATCTGCACTCTTCACAAGACACAAGTACTAATGATCCACAATTGTCATGGAACAGAAGCCTGAGAGGTTACAGTGAATTCTCCATAACATTGAAAGATCTTCATGCTTCAGACAGTGGGGAATATGTGTGTAATGTTTCTTCAACTGAGTATACAATACTTACTGTCCACAGACTACATGTAGGTAAGTTGCAAATAGGGCAGGCTAATGGTTTTTACCTGTTGCACCAAAGTTTATTAAGATTTCAAAATGTCATTAACAGAGATATCTTTGCTCATAAGGGCGGATTACATGGCATCTTTTGGTCAAAGTTACTCTCAGAAGATTGCTTTTTCATTGTTTCTGTTTTTGAAATAAAGGGAAATGCGTGCGTTTTGGTAAGGTAAATGCTTTCAACTCCTCTTCGCTGCTGTGTGTAAATACCTTAGGGGCTTGGTTTAGGAGCTGAGGCTGCAGGGGAAGTGAGAATTGGGTACTGCTGAATGGTGGGAAGCATCGTAGTGTCTGTTAAACGGGTGAAAACAACTGCATGGTATTGAAGCACTAAGCAATGCCTGGTTCTGCTCGCTTTTCACTTCACTTTGGTGACAAAAGTCTTTGTTTATAAGGAATGCTCCTAGTTCACTGACTAGAGTCAGGGAATGTGTGATATGAACTTGGCTTTCTGGGTAAAGCGGCTTACCTCCCACCCTTATTCTATCACCCTGGCATAGGGGAAACTCTAATAGCTCATTTTCATCCTTTAATAAAGATATTTGAGACTATGAAAATCATCACATGTTTAATGAATTTTTAGTTGTTTCTGTGTAGCATGATTTCCAAAGAAAAATTGTATGCTGAAGGATAAAACTCCTTTTGATGATCTAGAATGGAAAATAAGTATGCATTTAAAGATCCTTCTTTTCTCCCCAATAAGAGTGCTGGTTTTATGTAAAATGCAGTGCAGCCAAAATTCTATTTTTAAAACAGTTGCCTCATATTGGATTCATTTTGGAGCATAGAAAAACAATCAGGAAGCATCTGTCTGAAGGCGACATAGGCCCTACCTCCTCTTAAGCAGAAATTTGGTTTTCAGTTCACCCAAAGTGGAACATAGGGACAATTCCAGCTATGAAAAAGGCTTTTTCTTCAGAACTTCACATCCTCAAATACACCCTGTCCAGTGCAGCCAGGAAAAGAGTCTGACTACATTCTCCAAAAAGTGGCTTGTAGCAGGAGTATCCCAGCAGTGAAGAGACCAGAATAAGCAGTCACGGTACTGGGCATGAATTTATCATTGTGGTTTGGTTTCTTAGTTCTTTTTTATGGTCAGGACAAGACATCATGACTGAGACAACTCATGAAAGGATGCATTTGATTTGTGCCCATGAACATTATGGTAGGGAGCATAGCAACAGGTAAACCAGCATAGTTCATAAGCAAGAAGCAGAGAGAGATAAAGAGAGAGAGAGATAGAGATAGAGATAGAGAGAGAGAGAGAGAGAGAGAGAGAGAGGGAGAAAGAGAGAGAGAGAGAGAGAGAGAGAGAGAGAGAGAGAGAGCAAGCTAACCTGAGAATGGTATGAGCTTTTGAAACTTCTAAGCCGGCCTCCAGAGACATACCTCTTCCAACAAAGCTACACCTCCTAATCCTTCTCAGATAGTTCCACAGACAACCAAGCATTCAAAAATATGAGCCTAGGAGATTCATTCTCGTTTAAAGCAGCATATTCTTCTCCACAGCCTCCATAGGCTTGTGGCCATATTTTAGTGCAAAGTTCAACTTCAAAACTTCTCATAGACATTCAGTCTCAAGACTATTTAAAAGTCCAGTGTCTTCTAAGAAGTAGGTCAATCTCAACTATTACCTCCTATAAAGTCAAGACTGAAAACTAATAGGTCAAACACCAAAATTTTTCACTCCATGTCTGATGTCAAAGGGCTTAGATGGCTTTGCCATTCCAGTTTTGTTGACTGCAAAACACTTTATTCTTTCGAGATTGTTCCACTCTCTGTATGTAGCAATCCTTGGCTCTCACATTTCCAGCATCTTGGGGTCTCTAACACAATCCAGGCTCCACCTTCAAAGCCTGACCTAACGGCCTGTCCAGGCCACCATGCAGGGAGCCCTGCTATATGTCTGGTTTCAGCAGTTCTCCTTACATTATTTTATTTATTTATGCTTTTATACATTACATCTTGCTGCAGTTTCCTCTTCTTCCTTCCCCATCTCTACCTCAGCTCCATTCTTCCTCCATTTTCCTTCAGAAAAGGTAAGCCTCTTAGAATTATCACTCAAACATTACATATCAAGTTACAATAAAACTCCCCTCATTTTAAAGCTGGACAAGAAAACCCAGCAGGAGAAAAAAAGGGTCCTCAAAGCGACAGAAGCATCAGAAACAATTCTTGCTCCCACTGTTAGGAGCTGCAGAAAAACATCAAGTTATACAACTGTAGCATATGCAGAGTGCCTGGGTTGGTTCCTCATGGGCTCTCTGGTTCTGAGTTCAGTCCCTGTGAGCCCCTGTGAGTTCAGGTTGGTTGACTGTGTGTGGTTTTTTGGGAGTGTCCTTGACCACTCTGGAGTCTATAATCCTTTCTCTCCATCTTCTGAAGCATTCAACTGGTTTCTACCTAATGTTTGGTTGTGGTTCCCTACTTCTGTTTCCATCAGTTGCAATGATGGGTCCTCTCTGATGGTGATTATGCCAGACTATGAGTATAGCAGAATATCATTAGGAACCATTTCCTTTAATTTTCCCCCCAATCCCAGGTTTGTTTGATTCTATCCTGCGGCTCCAGGCTGTCCAACCTCTGGTTTTCGATCCTCTGGGCAATGTCATGGGTGGACTCACTCTTATCTCATGTGTCTCAAGCAGGACTAGTCATTGGTTGGCCACTTCCACAATTTCTGTGCCACCTTTACCCCAACACTAGCAGGACAAATTGTAGGTCAAAGGTTTTATGGCCAGGTTGTGGTTCCAATCCTTCTACGAGAGGCCATACCTGGTTATATGAGATGGCCAGTTAAGACTCCATATCCCCTGTTACCAGAGTTATAACTTGGGCCACCCAAATACATTGTTGGGAATTTCCATTGCACTAAGTTATCGACCTTGTCCCCAAATTGCCCCCCCAATTCCAGATGTATGTCCCAGTACTCTCTCTCTTCACCCTCCCTTCACAAATCCCACCTGCTCCCAGTCTACCCACAATATCTGTTCTATTTCCTCTTCACAGGGAGATTTGTGCATCATCCCTTGAGCCCTCCCTGTTACTTAGCCTTTATGGGTCTGTGGATTCTAGCATTTTACAGCTAATATCCACATATAAGTGAATACATGTCATGTTTGTCTTTCTCGGTCTGTGTTACTTCACTCAAGATGATATTTCTAGCTTCATCTATTTGTTTGGAAAGTTTATGATGCTATTTTTTAACTTGTAATAATTTGTTGTATAAATGTATCACATTTTTAAAATCCATATTTTCATTGAGGGATGTCTAGGTAATTTCTAATTTTTAGATACTATGAATAAAACTGCTATGAACATAGTTAAGCAAGTGTCTTTGTGGTAGGACTGAACGTCTTTTGGGTGTATGCCAAAGAATGGTATAACTGGCTCTTAAGATAGATTGATTTCCAATTTTCTGGGAAGCTGCCATATTGATTTCCAAAGTGGTTGCGCAAGTTTGCAGTTCTACTACAATAGAAGAGTGCTACTCTTGTGCATCCTTACTTTCATGAGCTGTCACTCATGTTTTTGATCTTAGCCATTCTGACTGGAATAAGATGAATTCTCAGAGTAGTTTTGATTGCATTTCCCTGATAGTTAAGGATGTTGAGCAATTCTTTAAGTGTATTTCAGCCATTTGAGATTCTTTTGTTGAGAATTCTGTTTAGATTTGTATCCTATTTTAAAATTAGATTTTTTTGATGTCTAGTTTCTTGTGTTCTCTATACATTTTAGAGATCAATCCTTTGTCAAATGTGAGGTTGGTAAAGACCTTTTCCCATTCTGTAGGCTGTTGTTTTGTCCTTTTGATAGCATCCTTTGCCTTACAGAAGTTTCACAGTTTTATAAGATCTCATTTATTAATTGTTGACCCCAGAGTCTGTGATACTGGTTTTATATTTAGGAAGTTGTCTCCTATGCCAATGTAAGACTATTTGCCACTTTCTCTCCTCTTTGATCTACTTGAACTTGAATTTTGTGCAAGGTGATAGATATAGATCTATTTGTGTTCTTCTACATTCTGATGTTCAGTTATGTCTGCACCATTTGTTGAAGATGATTTTTTTTTGTTCCATCGTGTCATTCTGGTTTCTCTACCAAATACCAGGTGTCAATAGCTTTGGAGGTTTATGCCTGAGTCTTTGACTTAATTCCATTGATTAGCTTATCTGTTTTTATGACAATACCATGAGGTTTTTATTACCACTAGTTCTGTAGTTGTGCTTGAAATCAAGAATGATGATACCTCTGGAATTTCTTTTGTTGTATTTGATTCTTTCAGCTATCTTGGGTGTCTTGGTTTTCAATATGAACTTCAGTATTGCTTTTTTCAAGTCTGGAATGAATTGTGTTGAAATATTGATGAGGATTACATTAAATCTGTAGCTTGCTTTTGGTAAAATAGACGTTTTTTGCTATTTTAATTCTACTGATCCATGGGCATGGGAGAACTTTCCGTCTTTGAATATCTTCAATTTCTTTTTTCAGAGACTTGAAGTTCTTGTCATACAGGTCTTTCACTTGCTTGGTTAGAGTTATGCCAAGATAATTTACATTTTTGTAGCTTTTATGAGGGATGTTGTTTTCCTGATGTTTTTCCTCAGCCTATTTTTCCTTTGTATATAGAAGGGCTAATGATTTTTTTTTTTCAGTAAATTTTGTGTCTAATCACTTTACTGGAGGTGTTTGTCAGCTGTAGAAATTCCCTGGTAGAATTTTTAAAGTAACTTATGTATACTATCATATCATCTGCAAATAGTGATACTTTGGTTTCTTCCTTTCCTATTTGTATCCCCTTGATCCCCTTCAGTTGTTTTATTGCTTTAACCAGAGCTTTAAGTACTAGATTGAATAGGCATAGAGGGAGTGAACAAATAGCCTTGCCTTGTTTCTAATTTTAGTGTAATAGCTTTGAGTTTCTCTCCATTTAATTAGATGTTGGCTATTGGCTTGGTGTAAATTGCTTTTATCATGTTTAGGTATGTTCCTCGTATCCCTGATTTCTCCAACATTTTTATCATGATAGGGTGTTGGATTTTGTCAAATGTCTTTTCAGCATCTAATGAGAAGATAATGTGTTTCTTTTTCCTTTCTTTTTGTTTATATGATGGATTACATTGTCAGGTTTTCAAATGTTGAACCAGACCTGCATCTCTGGGATGAAGCCTACTTGATCATGGTGGATAATTTTTTTTTTTAATGTGTTCTTGAATTTGGTTTGGGAGTATTTTATTGAGTAGTTCTACATCAATGTTAATGAGGAAAATGGTGTGTAATACTCTTTCTTTGTTGAATCTTTGCATGGTTTTGGATATCAGGGTGACTGTGGTCTTATAAAATAAATTTGGCAATGTTCCTTCTGTTTCTCTTTAGTGGAATAATTTGAAGAGTAATGGTATTAGCTCTACTTTGGAAGTCTGGTTTGCACTAAACTCATCTGACCCTGAGCTTTTGTTGTTGTTGGTAGATTTTTAATAACTGCTTCTATTTCTT
Source organism: Sigmodon hispidus (assembly GCA_004025045.1). Taxonomy (NCBI): domain Eukaryota; kingdom Metazoa; phylum Chordata; class Mammalia; order Rodentia; family Cricetidae; genus Sigmodon; species Sigmodon hispidus. The sequence continues at coordinate 28,037 of PVIH01014192.1, read as the reverse complement.
TAGGGGTTATAAGTCTATTTAAAGAGATTATCAGATCTTGATTTAACTTTGGTAAGTAGTATCTATCAAGAGAATTGTTAGTTTCTGATAGATTTTCTGATTTTGTTGAGTACTGGTTTTTAAAATATGACCTAATGTTTCTGTGAATTTTTTCAGTGTCTGTTGATATGCCCCCCTTTTAATTTCTGATTTGTTAATTTGGATATTCTGTATCTGTCTTTTAGTTGGTTAAGATAATGTTTGTTTGTCTTGTTGATTTTGTCAAAGAAACAACTCTTTGTTTCATTGATTTTTTTGTATTATTCTCTTTGTTTCTATTGTATTGACTTCAGCCCTGAGTTTGATTATTTCTTGCCATCTACTCCTTCTGGGTGAGTTTGCTTCTTTTTGTTCCAGGGCTTTCAGGTATGCTGTTAAGGTATTAGTAGAAGATCCCTTTAATTACCTTATGTAGGCACTTAGTACTGTGAACTTTCCTCTTAGCACTGCTTTCTTGTGTCTCATCTACTTGGGTATGTTGTGCATTCATTTTCATTGAATTCTAGAAAGTCTTTAATTTCTTTATTTCTGCCTTAATCATGTAGTCATTCAGTAGGGAATTGTTTGGTTTCCATTGTATTTGTATGTTTTCTGTTGTTTCTGTTGTATTGAAATCCATCTTAAGTTCATGATGATCTGATAGGATACAGGCAGTTATTTCACTTTTCTTGTATCTGTTGAAACTTGATTTGTGACTAAGTATGTGGTCTATTTTGAAGAAAATTCCCTGATGTTTTATTTTATCCAACAAAAAAGGATATTCTCAAGTGACTAGAAGGGGCAGGAGGGGAAAGGGAGTTTGAACAAAGATATACACAAATAAAAAATATGACTTTATTCATAATTTAAAAAATGTATGTTCTCTTGTGTTTGAGTGAAATGTTCTGTAGATATCTGTTAGGTCCATTTGAGTCATAATGTCTGTTAGCTCTGTAATTTTTTATGTAGTTTTGTTTAAATGACCTGTCCACTGGTGAAAGTATTGAAATCTCTCTCACTATTAATGTTTTGTCTTGTGATTCAAGCTCTAGTAATGTTTCTTTTTACTAATTTGTGTGCCCTTGTGTTTTGGGCATAGATGTTCAGAACTGAGATGTCATCTTGGTGAATTTTTCCTTTGAAGCATAATCTCCTTTTATTGATTTTGGTTGGAAGTCTGTTTTCCTAGATATTATAACAGTGACACCAGCTTGAGTCTTGGGTCCATTTGCTTGGAAACTCTTTTTCCAGCTCTTAATTTGAAGTAATGTCTACCTTTGATTTTGATCTACAATGTATATTTTTTGTATGCAGCAGAAAGATGAATCCTGTTTTTGCATTCATTTTGTTAGCATGTTTCTTTTTATTATGGAATTGAGTCCATTGATATTGAGAGATATTAATAACTAATGATTGTTATTTCCTGTTGTTTTGGTAGTGGTGGTTGTGTGTGTCTGCACACACTTCCCTTCTTTTGGTTTTGCTGTTTGACATTATTGATTGCCCATGTTTTTATGGGTATAGTTAACCTCTTTAGGTAGGAGTCATCTTTTTTCTAGTACCTTCTGTAGTGATGGATTTGTGAATAGTTGCTGTTTAAATTTGGCTTTGTCATAGGATATCTTGTTGTTTCCATTCATGGTGATTGAAGTTCTGCTGAGTATAGTAATATAGACTAGAATCTGTGTTCTCTATAGTCTGCTGCCTACTTTTCTATGCCCTTCTGATTTTTAGAGTCTCCAATAAGAAGCGGTGTGTAATTCAAATAGGTCTGCCTTTCTAGGTTATTTGGTCTCTTCCCTTTGAAGCTTTTAGTATTCTTTTTGTTGTTGTTGTTCTGATATTTAGTGTTTTGATTATTATATGGTAAGGGGACGTCTTTTTCTTGTTCCATCTGTTTGGTGTTCTGTAAGTATCTTGTACTTTCATAGCCATTTCCTTTAGGTTATAAACATTTCCTTTTGATTTTGTTCAAAATAATTTCTGTGCCTTTGAGCGAAGGCTCTTCTTCTTCTATTCCTCTCATTTTTAGGTTTCTTTTCTTTTCTTTTCTTTTCTTTTTTCTTTTTTCTTTTTTTTGTAGTGCCCCAAATTTTCTAGATGTTTTGTGCTGGGAACTTTTTGAATTCAATGCTTTCTTTGACCAATATATTAATTTCTTCCATGGCATCTTCAATGCCTAAGATTCTCTCTTCCATCTCTTGTATTCTGTTGGTGATGTTTTTTTCTATTGTTCCTATACACATACCTAAATTCTCCATTTCCAGAATTCTCAGTTTGTGTTTTCTTTATTGCTTCTATTTGCATTTTTATATCTTAATCAGTTTTGTTCACTTCCTTTAACTTTGGTTTTCCCCCTGCCTTGGCCTTCTTTATTTTCTCCAATTGTTTATGTTTCCCTGAATTTCCTTAAGGGGTTTGTTTATTCCTTCCTTTATGTCTTTAATCATCTTTGTAAAGGTGGATTGAAAGTCCTTTTTTGTGTGCTTCTGTTGTGTTAAAATATTCAGTAGTAGAATAGCTAGGTTCTGGTGGTGACATATTGCCTTAGCTGTTATTCTTGTATTCTTCTGCTGGCCTCTAGACAAGGAGGTTTGGGGCAATTAAAGGTCTAGGTACCAATTTCTGAGTTTGTCTTTATTAGATCAGTGTTGTGTTCCTTGGTTTCTGTTTTCTCTCTGGTCTTCTAGTCTGTGTGGATCATCCTGTATGGTCTCTGTAGAGCAGGGAGTCTCTGCCCCAGTAGGAGGCCGGGGAAAGGGATCTAGAGGCAGGATTAAGGGAAGCTGTCATGAAGCTACAGTGGGGGAGTGTGTTGGGCTGACAGCTTTCCTGGATTTCTCTGGAGGAACAGAAACTTTCTGCCCCTGTTGGAAGCTGAGGCCCATCAAGTAAAAGGGTGTGGGACAGGGAGATGCTGAGACAGTGAGAGGGTGTGGGGATTGGAGGGGTGCAGAGAGACTACCCGGACTTCTCCCAGTCTGCGAGGTCTCTAGCAGAGTGAGTCACTAGTCCTCCTTAACTGGAGAAAAATTCCGCAACTTCCTACTTCTCTGTCCGTCCTGACTATAAAGGCAGAACCCTGTGGCCAATGCTGCCAAGGTCTACTACCTGCATGAGATGAATGAAACCTGGCCCCCTTTTTGAATGACATTTGCTTAAGATTTCACTTGTTGTTCCTCATTAGGAGCAGACTCTTTCTTTTAAGAAGTTGCAGGACTCAAGGTGGGGTTTTGGTTTCCAAGCTCCTACTATGACAGCCCACTATGCGCTACTCACAATGTTCAACGACTTTTCTAGTCCAAAGTCCCCAAATCTTCTCCATTCCTTCAAAATGCCAGCATGGTCAAGCTAGTCTCAGCAAGAAACCAATCCTTGGTACCAACTTCTGTCCTAGTTACTGTTTTATTGTTGAACTAAGATACCATGACCAAGGCAACATACAGAAGAAATGATTTGTTCAAGGCCTTACAGTTTCAGAGGGTAAACCCATGATCACCACAGCAGGGTGCATGGTGGGAGATCAGCAGGCATGACACTGAGCAGTAGCTGAGAGCTTACATCCTGATCTACAAGCATGAGGCAGTGTTGTAGTTTTGAATAGGTATGTCCTCCATAAACTCATGTGTTTGAATGCTTTGCCCATATGATGTCCCCTTTTTCCTCATTCTCTTCTTCCCTTCTTTCTCTTCTATTTGTGTCTAGATTTCTCCTTCTACTTATTCTCTCTGCTTGCCAAGTTATTCCCTTGTTGGGCTAGATAGAGGAAGTGTGTCAATGTGGGGGCAGGCTTTGAAGTCTCAGAAACTCAAGCCAGTTCACCTTCCATTGCCTGTCAATCTAGATCTAGAACTCTCAGTTCCTTCTCCTGCCTACATGGCAACATGCTTCCTGTCATAACAATAACGGACTAAACCTCTGAAACTGTAAGCCATCTACAATTAAATGTTTTCCTCTATAAGAGTTGCTGTGGTTGTGATATCTCTTCACAGAAATAAAACCCTAACTAAGACAGGTAGAGAAAGGTAATTAGAAATGGCATGAGCTTTTCAAACCTCAATGCCCAGTTCCAGTGACACATCTCTTCTAATAAGGCTGTGCCTTTTAATCCTTTCCAAACAATTCCATCAACTGGGACCAAGCATTAAAGCACATGTGCCTATGGGGCCCATTCTCATTCATACCACCATACATGGTGTTCTGTCCTTAATTACAGTTTTCCATTTGCTGTCTTGCTGGGAGATGCCACAGTATACAAATAGGAAGCCCAAACTGTGGCACTTGGGATTCCTAGTATTTAGATCTGCTCAATGGATGCTTCATTGAAGTGAATAGACCTAAGCATTCTTTTCTAAATTGTCTTTATGAGTAATACATGACCTTGTGGCTATCATTTTTACTCTGTCAGGGACTGAGGGTCACAGATAAAATGTGCAATAGTGATAGTGTGAAGGATTATTTTTGAAAGGGAAAGTATACTTCTGGTAGACCTCAGAAAGTGAGTTTTCCCTCTCTACCTAACCTCTCCTTTATCACAGGAGACAGATATTCAGAGTTAGCAACTAGCTGGAGAGATTTTTATTTTTGTTAGAATGCAGACTGAATTAACTAATAACAGTATGTTCAGAACAATTTCTGTATGACACATAAATAGTAATAATTATTTTAATGAACAATACATAGTGTTTCCACCCTACATCAGCCTTTGTGCTTCAATGCCTCCTACTATTTAGTAAGACATGGATTGTACAATCAGCTGGGTTTTCCCTTTATCAGTCCATCTTCCTTTATAGTAATTACAATGATCCTAGTCCAGGCCAGCATGTGGGAAGTCCAAGCTTCTCCAGGAATTCTTGAAGAATACAAAGTATGATTGCCCTAGGCCTTTATCTCGTCATCAGGAACATCCATCACTGCTCTCTTAGAAATGTCTTCTCCAGGCCACTGTTGAAAGTTCTCTTGCCTGAAGATCTGAGGAGAGCTACAGGTTAACACAGATTTCCATTCTTAATTAATCCTTTGTAAAAATGTGTTAATTTCCTATTGTAATATAAAATTAAATGCAGAGTTGAATCCTTGATGCCTAAGGTTTTAGACTCTTTTCTCTTGTAATTTTTAGCTTTACCAAGACTCAAATTAGTTGACATTATAGTGACCATAAATTTCTTAAAGCAGAGAGACTAAGAACAGACATATTTATCCTGTTTATTGTATCGGGCTTTTCTTTTGGGCCACCACCAGCTCCCAAATCATGACACAGAGCCTTATTAGTTATGAACGCCCAGCCTAACTTACCTTAACCTGTTTCTCTGTATCTGCCTTTGCCTTGGGGATTTTTACCTTCTTTCTTTATGTATATCTTACTTTCCTGCTTTTTCTGTCTGGCTGGCTGGTGGCTGCCTGGCTTCTGGCTTTAGGCATGTCCCCTTTTTCCTCATTCTCTTCTTCCTTTCTTTCTCTTCTATTTGTGTCTAGATTTCTCCTTCTACTTATTCTCTCTGCTTGCCAATTCCACTTACCCTTCTCTGCCTAGATACTGACTGTTCAGCTCTTTATTTGACCAATTAAGTGCCTTAGCCAGGCAAGGTGAAATAAATACCACACATTTTATGTAATTATATATACATCTTTACATCTTTAAACAAATGCAGCACAAACAAATGCAATACATCTTTACATGGTTTAAGCAATAATCTGCGGCATAAACAAATGTAACACATCTTTGCCTAGTTAAAGTAATATTCCACAAGGGTTTATTTATTCTATTAAAATTTAAAAGGCTTCTGGGTTTTTGTTTTTTGTTTTCTCTGTGAAATGGTCTTTATATTAATCCTGTCCCGTTTGCAGCTGTACATGCAGTAATCATGCTATACTGGCACTAACTTACTAAATTACTGACACTTTCTTTGTTAAGTCTCCTTCAGCTCACAGCCTTTGTTACTTTGTTTTATGCAGCACAGACTCAAGCAAGAGTTTTACGGGAATGGCATCCTGGAATTTTGTTCTCAGTGTTAATGCTAATGCTTCTGACGGTGCTAGCAATATATTTCTGGAAAGTGAGAAGAGGCTCCAGTGACTCTGAAGGTAATATGGAGAATTTGGCTTTTCTCATGGCTATTCCATACTCTTAGTATGAATGATGTAGGAAAACACTCACCTATCCTGCTGGCAATATGTAAATATCTTATTTTTCTTCCAGTCATTCTACAATTATCAAAGTCTATTAACATTCTTTTACATTTTCACTTACTATCCTGCTTCCTGGAATTTGTTCCAAGCAAGTAGTCAGAAACACACTAAGGTATATATAATCACAGGTAGCACACTGTTAATATTCCCTGGTTTTTACTATTTTAATCACTAGGAGAAAAGGTTGTTTAATTAATGGAAAAGTATAGATGCTTTTTTACAAAAAATTATTCCAAAATCTTATTTAAGAAAATAAGCAGGATGATGTGATCACTTTGTACTGAAAAACAGCCAGAAGGAAATAAATCTAAGCTTTAAAAAGTTGTCTTTGCAGCGATTAGATCGGGGACGTCCCCATCCTCCCGCTTCATGCAGGTAATTCCTGTAATTCCTTCCTGTCCCCAGGCTCTGTTCTCTGTTTCAAAGACCTCATGCTAAAAGAATCCTTGGCATACCAAAACCAATTTTTTTTTAAAAAAAAAAAAAAAAAATCTGCGAAACAAACTTGTATTGCCCGAACAATCATTTAAAACAATGCCTTAAGATGCTGTGGTCACCAATTCTTAATGTTACACATTGAAATATATATTAGTAATCAGAACTTGACCCAGAAGAAATCTGTACAAACTAAGGATTAGCTTATTTCCACAGGAAATGTGTATCCAGTAAGGTGTTCAAGTACGGAGCAGGCTCAGGAAGTAGGCCTGTGTGACTGCATGCTAGCTCCCTGCCCACAGGTGTCAACAGTAGCACTGTATTCCCCAAAGCACTTTCTCACTCCCTTCTGCCCCCAAGAAAGCCCTGGGTTTCCTGGGGCTTCAGATAAATCTCACCTTCCATGTATGTGTTTCTTGCATATAAAGGATTTTGGTTACCGGAAAACCATTCTTGAGAATGAGGTTTTTAGAGTGACATCACAGGATCATTTCACCAATTCTGACCTTGTGATCATTAGGTCTAATAGGCAGCCTGGCCTCCTTGCTTGCTATACCTGCTGTTTAATTGACTAGAAATAGTCAGATATGGTCGCATCTCAAGTAGTCTAACTTGTTTCCAGATTCATCCCCTGGGAAAAGATAATGATCCTCTGGTTGGATTAAATTCAAATTATGGGAGATGGGGTGTCACATGCTGCTTAACAATGACAGAGTCTACCCTGGAGGTCTGTCCACATCCAGGACTATAGACAAAACACAAAACACTCAGCACTTAACAAAGTTAGCATAGGAGATAATGCATTCATTCCCCAACCCTTAGTTAGCCACTTATGAATCAGAACCAAACTTAAACTTGAGGTGGCTAGGAGAGAGAAGGACTCTCCAATCCTGCAACGCAGAGTCACTCCTTTATGGAGTGAGAAGACATAGCCAAAGAAGAGTCTGCAAGGAAGGACCTGGGGGCTGTGTGTGAACATTTACTTAATTCTTTCTTCTCTTTGATCTCCAACCAAACTAGGGATCAGAAGACACAGATTCATCCAGGTTCCCCCACCAGGGGAAGAAGTGCATGGTGACTCTAATGAAGTAACTAATCACAACTCAGGTCAGGGTGTATTCCTCTTGATTCCAAAGAGACATGTTCTATTCTGTTGCATGATATTTGATTGCACCATGACACTCTCAAACTGTTAATAAAGTTTCTCTTGAATCCAAGGACAGAGCCAACAACTACCTTACTGGAATTAGCTTCAAAGAAGCCAGAAATTTGGATAGAAAAAAAGAAAAGGAAGGAAAGAGTGGGACCAGAGTTTGGTGCTATTTTTGCTTTTGAGCCTAGTGAAGAGACTTGTCTCTAGCAGTGTCTCCTGCTAAAAAGCAAAATCAGCTGGTTGCTTCTCAGCTTCTCTGATCTAGCAGGTTTTCGCTCCCACATCTGACTTCCATTGGTAAATAGAACAGTAGAGACTTAGTTTAAACCCACATGTTGAGGCAGCAGCATTGGCTAAAATATCAGTAGATTCATGTGCAGCCACTAAGCTGACAGAAACCACCGCTATATTTCTGCAGTTACATGTAATGAAAACATATTTGCAGCTCTTATACTAAGTCCCATAAAATCTAACCTGTCTCTGGTTTACTGTTTACAATTTAATATACTATGGTTCATATGCTTTGATATTTAATTCATTTTTCTATTGCTTTAAACGCCCTTACTCAAGGCTATGTTTATGTGGTCCAGAGTTTTCAGCAAGTCTAAGAAAGAAGGGCTTCCATGACAAATGGCATTCTATTCTTGTCCCCTAACTGCCATTCTCAACCTTTCCTCATCTTGGACATTTCCTTTGTTAGTTGTTGGTGGAAACCTGGCCAACAGCTGGAATGAGCCAAGACTTGCTGATTGGCTGACTTGTATTTATTCTCCCCTTTGGAGCACTTGAATCAATCATAGAAATGTATTGCTACTTTGGATGCCATATTTCTACAGTGAATGCATTTTTAATATTGTTTTTTGGAATAAGAGGTATAAAGGGAAGTAACAAAGATGACTCTTCTAATTACAAAGAGATGGAAAACAGGGAGAATTGTGAGTTCTTGCAAACAGAATTTTATTTTGTTGTCTATTTCTTATAGAAATGAGCCCTGTGTCTACTGATGAGAGTGTCAAAAATGGTGATAACTCCAATAAGGCATCATCTTCTTCAAAAAATTCTCAAAAGAAAGGTAATGCAAAAACCAGAAGGAATAGATGTGGAATTGAAGCCTCAAATCCCAGCATTCATGAGATAGACACCAGAGTCTCAGGAGCTCGAGGCTAGCTTGATTCCTATAGTAGAATGCTGTCTTAAAATGACAATACAGGGGGCTGGAGAGATGGCTCAGCGGTTAAGAGCACCTTTGGCTCTTCCAGAGGACCGGAGTTCGATTCCCAGCACCCACATGGCAGCTAACAACTGTCTGTAGTTCCAGTTCCAGGCAAAACACCAAGCCTGGAAATAAATAAATAAAGTTAAAAAAAATGACAATACAAAACCATCTCTACCACCAACACTAAAGGAACTGATTTTTCTTTTTACTAATTTAGATACTATAGAGGTCTTGATGGTAGGGAGAGGTAAGAGGAATTGCAGGATAATATAATATGGTGAAAAATTCTACTAGGCTTTTCTCAGTAAATGGGATCTACATATTTAATTAGCTCTTCTTGGTCTTCTGTTCTTATTTGAAAACATATTCAGTGACACTGTGTACCTGGAGGTACACCAGAGTGTACTCAGTATGATTATCCTGATAAATGTAAAATTTTGCTAAAATGGGGGGAAAACAGACTCCTATAAAATAGAAGCAAGTAGATCATGGTTTCCACCCAGATCCACATGTCTGGCCATTCATACTTTCCAGATGTTCCTAGTTTCCCCAGTGACTAGTACTGCCTATACAATGTATAGTTTGGCTCATTTTGCTGCATCAGTTTTTACAGTTTTGCCTGTTCCCTTAATATGAATATAAGTAAGGAGTAGAACTCAGTTAGGCTTGTTTATAAAACTTTTAAGACTCAGGAACATCTAGAAGGAAGATTAAAGTTGACTAACATGACTTGGGCTGTGTTACTATTTTATGATGTCTCATGGATCTATGATCACAAATATAAGTGATGTCTTGAACCTCATCATCTCCATTTTTCCTACAAAACCCATCAACATTATTAAGTGTTTTAGATAGAAGTGGCTGTTCTGACTTGAACAACAGAAACTGATACATTTTCTTGCTTCTAATTTCCTTCAGAAGAGTCAACCAGCAAGCAAAATCCTCTACTTGACTTACTCCATCTACCTGAAGATTTACTTGACTGACATCATCTCATCTCCTCTCACTGCCATTCCAGGCAATGGCTTATCAAATTTGACAGTTCACTATTGTGAGAACAGCCATTTATTTTCCATGAGCAGATTTGAATGTGGCTCTAAAGCACATGTATTAGAAACACAATGAGAAATGATTGTGTTGAGGACTTTGGCAATTTAGTAATTACCAAAGTAGGTTAATTGCTAAAAAACTGTTTTGTCTTAAAAGTACATTCTCAGGAGGGACTTGGTCCTACCTCAAAGGGATATGCCAAACAGAACTGGCTCACCTTGGGAGTTCTTGCCCTTTCGGGGGAATGGCTAGGGGATAGGGTAAGGGGAGGCTTGGAGAGCAGTGGGAGGAGGGGTAGGGGGCAGAAACAGTGGTAGATATGGAAAAACTTTTAAAGAAATAATGAAATTAAAAAAAAAGATAAAAGTAAACTCTTTTTTGACCTTCAAATTTTTGCCAAAGGATATTGTACTAAAAGGGCCCTAACCAGATGATAACACCTTAATTCTGGACTTCCTCAATTGTAGAACTATAATAACTGAATTTCTATTCTTTATAAATTACTCACCATACAGCTGCACCAACCAAAGACATCCAGAACTGCATTGCCTCTTCAGGATGTAAACATCAATTACTGATTTGCTACCTTCAGTAAGACAATGGGTACCTATGTGCAAAGGATTCCAACTCCACTTAGGAAATAATTGCCTTATTAATGAAAATCACTGTCGCATTTCCACCAAGAACTCCATAGAAATGTATGCTTCAAAGTCTGTTGAGAGCAGGTGAGAGCAGGACTAATCTTCATGAAACATGGCCTGGAAACCGACAACCAATGTGATAGAGTGTTCTTCCATAGTCTTAAGTAATGGCTGTTTGAGCATAACTGATTAGAATTAAGATGATGAGTTATAAGATCCTGTAACACTACTTAGATCATTAGAACTGACCTGTCCGGTGGGAGTTACAAATGGCAAACCCAGGCTGGCATAGCTACTGATGGATAGCCATGAAGATGACTTGAGAAAGGCTTCAGGGCTCACTTGGCATATTGTTCATTAGTCTTCTAACAAGTGATCCATGTAACTTCTGCAGAGAAAAAATGTAGATCCTGGCTGGATTTATTTTAATAATCAACTTAGAGAAAATAGACTGCTGTTTGGAAGTTTGTCACTATGATATAACTGAGCTTCCCCCCGCCACCATCTCCCAGGTAATCAAAGTTTTGAGACTGTAGTTCATAGAAAAAAAAAATCTGAAGTATGGTGTGATTGCTACCTAGCTAATCTTGTCTATCAACTGATCTTGTGTCACATTTGTACATTTTGCATATAGTTTTGATAACGTTTTGTTATAGTGTTTTACAAGATAATCAATAATGTGCTAAGGATTCCAATGTAAAAAGAAAAACTTACACTGACATAATATTATAATTGAATCAATTATAATACTTCTACCACCTAGTGAGGCAGTAGGTAAAATTAGCATAGGAAAGACCCAGTTGGCCCCAGACCCCAGTCAAGGCCAACTAAGACTCACTGTATATAAGGAAAAATGGCCAGCCAAAAAAACATATCCTAGTTCTAACACCTAGAGCCAGTGAAAGAAACCCACCCTAGTTCTGAAACCAGAGCAAGTGATAGAACCTCAAATCACAGCTAGTGATAGAAACCCAGCCTGGCCCTGAAACCTGAGCCAGTAAAAGAAACACTTTATCCCTGAATCCAGAACCAAAAAAATATACTGTGACTCTGAAACCAACACCAAAGAAACACACTTTGGCCCTAGAATCAGAGCCAGTGAGGGAAAAAAAAATAAATAAGCCTTGGCCCTGAAATTAAAGCCAAAAAGCCCCAAAGAGACAATGAAAGAAATATTTTGACCTTGAAACCAGAGCCAAATCTGGCATTGAAAATGAACCAATCCCTGAACAGAAAACCAACCAATCTCTGAACATAGAAATCTAGCCAATCAGAGCTCAGGGATCAAAAAATCTGAACAACTCCCACCCTGGAAATCCTCTCCCTGAAAAACTCCACACTGCAAAAGCCCTATATAAACCTTGTGCCTGCTGCCCTTTCCCTGCTGCTGCCCTCTTCCAGCCCTCTTCTGGATTGTTTCCTCTCATTGAAGACCTTTTTTTTTTTTTTTTTTTCATGGAGCAACAAAGCCTTGACAGAGAACAGCTGAGGGGAGGGAGTGAAGCTGTAACATTCTTGCTAAGGGAACCTTCTCCTAGCTGAACTGAATTGTTACACTCTGGAAAACAGGACTATAAACAGGACTATAACCACTTCCCTGAGGAAACCCCCCACACACACACACACATCAGAGCAGAGCTGTTATATTGGAGATACCTTTCCCTGAAGTTGAACTGTAAGCTGCTAAGATGATTGCTATGATCTGTGGTATTCATTGGCTCCTAACTGCCTGAGTCGTTTTCTATCCGAGCTGTAACACTCAGTATTCCTAAGCTCCCAACTGTCAGGATCTCTTTCCATCTGAGCTGCTCTAACACCTACACTGTAAATCTGATGTAGTTGCGTTTCTGTGTCTAAGAGTAACCAATGGATCACTATAATACTAAAATACATCCCTGGGCCGAGATATAAAAGGCTAATTGAGCATATGACATGTGAAGTTGCAAGTTGAACATATAACAGAGGCAGCATGCATAGAAAAGTTGGCATTATGCAAATAGCTAAAAAACTCATACTAAGCTAGCAAAATGATAAGAGCTCTGGGCTGATAAGATGGTTCAGTGGTGAAGAGCACTCGCTGTTCTTGCAAAAGACCCAGGTTTGATTCCCAGCACGCACATGGTAGGTCACAATCAACTATAACTCCAGATCTGGAAGATTTGACACCCTCTTCTGACTTCCACGGGCACAAGACATGCACATGTATATATACATAGATTCAGGCAAAATATTCAGAAACATAAAAACAAACAAAATATATCTTGAAAAATAAAGTTCAGCGAGAACAAAGCTGCTGAACTTCCTCTGTGTTATTGTCCTTGCTTTTCCCCTTAGAAGCACATTCTCAATAAACTAGTGCTGTTTTAGCTACGTTTGTGCTCCCAGCTCAGTCCTTTGGGGATTTAAGTGCCTGAAACACCTATAGTGATGTCCTCCGGGCCTGACATTAACTGGTAATATCAGTTGGTGAGCTAGCCAGAAGGTTCTAATCTCTTAAACTTCCCACTCATTTTGGGGTGAGTGATAGGAGTTGATTCAAACTGTGAGCTTGGTGGGGGGACAATCAAGGGCTATGTGAGTACCAGCTGTTTGAAAATTACCTGGACAGGATTATCTGGACATGTGCCAAAGGTAGACTGTCCCAATCCTGTATCAGCTCCCTGACAAGGACTTACAATGGCAAAGGAGCCTTGAATATTTTCCTCATCTCTCTTCCCTAGAGAGATGAGGAAAAGCTCCTCAGTAGTTTTTTCGTTTCTCCTTTCATATCCTCTGAAGGAGAGAATTGTTGAGATGGGGAGCGGGCTGACTGGGTGCTCATGGATAGTCACTGAGGATTCAGGTCACAGTCCCCAGATGGGTGGTGCCAGGAAACTCTAGTATTTGGGAGTTTGACTTGCTGGCTCTGCTGTGATCAATGCACCATGAATGTGATAAAGTGGCCCTATGTCTGAGGATGTCCAGTACAGACATGCTCTATTGGATCCTGATAACTCCCTAGCTCCCCTGAACTCCAGGAGCATCCCATGCCTCTACTCATTCTCAACCTTTTCTAGACTCCTCACTAAATTGGATCCATGTATCTCCACTGATTTTCTGTGTCACCATCCTCTACCATCCTCAGTTTGTGTTTCTGTTCATTTACTATAAGCAATTCTAGCAGCAAAGTATATATTTAGTCACCTAGGTAATAAGACACTTTTTAAAATATGAGGGCCATGAAACAGACTGTTCATTTCAAATATGGATGTCAATATTGTAAAAGAAACCAGAGCCATTTGTGAGGACAAGGCTCTTCTCTGATGAACATAACCATTTGCCTTTTCTAGAGCCTTAGAGGAAAGAATTTGCTTCACCCAAGTAGAAAGAACTAATTTGAGAGGTCCATATAGCAAGGGCTTGCCTCCCAGTCTTGTGAAAGTTACTGAAGGACACGATTCCTAGACAGATAACACCAGACTCTGAATCTCCAACATCCCAAATTCTCCACAGGCAATGGAGGTGTGCTGTCTTTCAATTTTAAAATTATAATTATATCATTTCTTTTTCCTTTATCTCTTTCCAAATCCTCCTACATCCCTCTCCTTCCTTTCTTTTAATCTTTCTTTGTTTGTTGTTATAGATGTATAGATTAATGCATATGTAGTCTTAAATACAACCTGCCTGGTCTGTATAATGTTGGCATGTATGTTTCAGGGCTGGCCATTTGATATTGGATAACCAGGCTGTGTGCTTTGTTCTGGACAAGACTATTTCTCCCACTTCCAGCATTCCTTGGTTGCCCGTTGTTCTTTGTGTAGGGTTGAGGCCTCCTGGCCTTTTCTACAGCCACTTTTATTGGGCACATATGTCCGTGTGGTCCTTGTTAAGCTTATGTGAGGCAGCTCTGTTGGTGAGACTTTATAGGTGTACGTTTTGACATTCCTAGGAGACACAATCTCATGGCAGACTGCCCAATCCTCTGGTCCTCTGGTCCTCTGGCTCTTACTTTTAATCATTTGCTCAGCCTCTGTAGACATAGCTCTTTACAGGAATCCTCTTTTACAATGGAGAGAGCTCTCCTTGGGTCTGACTGCTTGTTGTATCTCTAAGAGAAAAGATGGTTTGGGTGGAAGCTAGGAGACATGCAAATGAGTGATTTGCTTCAACCCTATGGACCATCTTCCCACAGGACAGACACACCCAGATCAGGACCCCACTGCTTGAGATTACACCACTCCAGGAGATGCCATAGATGATTTGCACAGACTCCTCACAGGGATGACAATTATACTAAGATATCTGTTAACTGTTTAAGATCAGAGAGCTTACATAAGGAAGGGGTTGTTTCTCAACAGGCTAATTGAGCTCTTTACAATATTAAGGTTACCCAAGCCACCAGTCCTTCTGCCTTTTATCTCCCAGACAGAGAAAGACATTAACCTACATCTACTTAACAAGCTTCACCTCTTGATCTCTTTTGATTTCGTTGGGGCCTTTCTTACACCTCAAAGATGGAGAGATGTAAACTTTCTACTCTATGTAACTAGTCACACATGCTGATTTAATGTAATTTTCTCTTACATGCTCATAATTATTTCCACATAATAGTTATGAGGTATGATTTTAGTCAAGGCCAAAACTTAGTCTGTATCCAAAATTGCTAAAACTGAGTAGTAAAATTTGAGATAGTTAAATCTTCCTTCTCATATTTTAACTTATTTTATGATAAAATTACTAGTCTTGGCAGGGCTAATTTGATTGTACATATGTGTGTATAAAGGTAAATGGTTTAAGGTTGATTTTTATTACATTGATTTATTTGTTTTTGTGGGGCAGATGCCCATGTGCCGTGGTGCATGTTTGGAGGTCAGAGAACAGCTTTCTGGAGGGAAATGATTCTCTCCTTCTACTGAATGAGTCCCAGGGATTGAACTCATGCCTTCAGGCTTGGCTGCAAGTCCCATTAACTGCTGAGCCACACTGCACACTCTAAGATGCTTTTAAATTTGTCATTATGGCATCAAGAAATATGGTTATTATTGCCAGTCTGTTTGTGCTTTCTTCCCCCACCTGCTTACTTAAAAAAAAATCCCCGCTAAGAACTTACCTTAATCAATTTTAGATTTAAAAATGATCATTTTAAGACAGTCATTGCTGCCTACTCAGTGTGATTTGAACCTTACAAATGATATTATATGGACTTGATTCTAATATGTTTAAATATAATTGAGATTCAATTCTCTTTTACAATGTATTGAAGACAATAGCTTATTGTCATGGTTCACAATGCTAATATGCAGAGGTAACCAGATAACCTTATGGGAAAAAGACAAACACAAAGTGAATTAGAAACACCAGAATTTTATCTTACCTTTTATTAGAAGTAGGACAGAAATATCTCTAGTAGTGTTAGTGTGTGCTTCAGATGTAGCTTTCTGTGATTTCATTGGAATATAGGCTTTTTTTTAATTAAAAAAACATGTTTTCTAAAGACAAGGTAGATAGGAACTGCCAAGTAAAATAAGCAGAGAGTTATAGGTAAAGTATATTTGGGGTAAGTAAGGTTAAGGGGCAAAGGGCAATGATTTTATGTGAGAATGGATTTTACATGGTAGGGTTGACTCAAGTAAAAGATTGTTCCAAAAGAGAGATAGGAAAAAAAAATAAAGATAAGAGTGGAACACTTACTCACATGGAAGGTCCATGAAAGCCACCAAAGTGTTTATGAAATTATAAAACTCAAAGACTAGATGTGCACATGATTAGGTTTACTATAATTAATGCTAATTAAAAATTCTCAGTGTCAGATTTTTGCTGGGTACTCATTTCATGCATCTGTCTGCTCAGACATGACGGGGGAACTGCAAGAGGATGCCAGGGCACTCTAGACACTTCAATTCTTAGCACCTAGATCAAACAGAGACAGTTTTAATGCCCTGGAGAAGTAATCACAGGTAAAAGGACAAGCCAGATTGATAGCCTAAACCATGAGAAATAATATATTCACCAGGATAATTAAAACACCTGCTACTTCAGAGAAACTCTAGGCAGAAGTTTCTAAAGGATAGAGCTTGCTATAACTATAGGAAACCAAAACACCGGAAATGACCTGCACTCAACAGAGTTCTAAGAAGATGTAACTTCCCCCCACTCTGCAAAAGAGACCATCCCTCTTCGAGGAAGACAGACCTTCAGACACAATGATGGACACCCTTAAAGACTAAGGTTGCCCAAGATTTATGTTGGAAGCTAGACTCCAATGAGTGCAAATAACCATCAAGGTGCCTTGGATAACTTCTGATATGACAGTATAAATGTTAATGGGCCTCATTCAATGCTTTATTTGATAAATTAAGATTGCTTATTAAATGAACTTATTAAAACACCACTGGAAATGTTCCAAAGCTGAAGGAGTCATTGTTGCCAGCTCACCTTGCTCTATATATGCCCGAAGAACAAGGCACAATATTGGGAGTCCTCACCTAAAAGTTAGAGGACATTTCCAACACCTTTATCTGACTTTTTCCACTACCTCTAGCATGCAGATAATTAGGACACTTACAAGCTATGGCAGCTATATAGCAAAGCCAGTAGAGGAAATGACAAAAATAGCTTTGATAACTGTCCCAAAATAAAACATAAGTACAACTTCCCTAAGAACAGGAGAAAATGTACTTCCCAGAAATGATATAAACTGACTGAAAATGCCTGGTGGACTCAGGGGAACATAAAATTCTGCTACCCAAACAAACAAAAATTATTAAGAAACCTCATGACTCATGTTACCTTCAATTCAGTCATGAACTATTCTATCCACTTGTGACTTTTATTTTAAAAAATAAAGACTATAAGGTCTACAACTCAAAATAAAATTTTTTAAAAAGGTAAAAGCCTGTCTATTCTTCTTTCATAATTTACTTTGAGGTGGATATCAGCCACTACTTTTCTTTATGTAGTATAAAAGACAGACACCTTCTGGAGAAAAGATAAATGGACAATTCAGTTTTACTCAAATGTATGCCTGTAAAGGATATTAACACATTTCGATGTTTCATGATGCTTTCTCAAGATGGATAGAGGCCTCTCCTCTGCTTCCAAATGGATAGAGGCCCACCCCTTCCAGAGTGAAAGAACTCAAAGGGTTATTCTCTTAAATAAAATCTCTCCTGTGGAAGTCTCCACAACTCCCAGAACTTCTTGAAGACAAAACTGCTCACACTCATTGTAATGACTAATCTTACTTCTTTGGTTTTGACACATCTGGGAATAGGAAAACTCAGTTTAGGGATTACCCCCATCAGACTGGTCAATGGGCATGTTTGTGGAAACATTTTCCCGGTTGTTCATTGACATAGGAATCCAGCCTACTTTGGGTGTTGTTGTTCTTAGGCAGGCAGATCTGAACTATATAAGAATGGTAGCTGATGAACTAAGCAATATTGGGACCTTGGAACCTTGGGATTGCCTGCCCCGGGGGGTGGGGGGGTGGAGGGGTGGGGGTGGGGATTGGGAGATGTGGAGATGAAAGAATGACCTGATCTGGTAGAAAGGGGAAGGGACCTTGATTAAGAATATACAGGGATAGAAAATGTGACTTCTTTATTCATAATAAAAATGAAGAAGAAGAAGAAGAAGAAGAAGAAGAAGAAGAAGAAGAAGAAGAAGAAGAAGAAGAAGAAAAAGAAGAAGACGACGATGACAACGACGAAGAAGAAAAAAAAAGTGGTAGTTGAACAAGCCAGTAAACCAGGTTTTTTGCGGTCTCTATTTCAGTTCTTGTTTCCAAGTTCCTGCCTTGGCTTTCTAGACTCCCTGTCCCCATGGCTCAAAACTCTAACTTGGTATTCCATGCTTGGAGTAGCCCTCACATTCAAAAGGATCACCTTTGACCTGTTTGAGCTAACCCTACCCACTGTTGTCCTACCTCAGAACTGGCTCAGCACAGGAACATGGAAAAGTCTAGTTAATGAAGCAAGAGTAATACTTCTCCTGGGGGAGTCTAGGCAAGGATTTCTTTTTTAAGTGTTTGAAAGACATAGATGTTGTATGTAGTCTGAAAACTATCATGGTCCCCATGAAGTGATGAGAAACACAAATCCAGAGACCAAAGCCCCACACATGGAAGTTGTTAGTCAAGCATGGCCATTTAGTTGTTTGACATTGCTAAGACCCTGAGTGAATGAATCTCAGAGCTTCCAGTGTGAGTGGCATTGGGTAGAGAGAAAGAATCAAAGAATGACAGAGATTAGGATCTATAGTTGAGATCAGCCTTACACACTTGTGGATGCCAGGTCTACCTTGACTACAGGTCAGCTGAGCAATGGCCCTAATGTGAGAATTGGGGCAGTCAATAAGGAGAAACCAGACCCCTGTCCATTATTTATGACCTCCAGTGCAAGGCTAGAATTGCTTGGAAGGGGTCTTGGTGCCTTGGAGCTGCAAATCTGTCTGTCAGGGGCTCTGCAGAGCTGAAGGAAACTGGAAGGTTGTGGCAGAGCCATCCATCTTGACAGTAGTCACTGATCTCTGTCAGCTCAAGTTTTTGGCCTTTGGTTATACTGTATGAGCGATCACAGTGCCATTTCCTGACCTTATGAGCAAGAAATGAACATCTGCTCTTTCACATTTGCCTAATCAGTTGTGAATTTTTCTGGTGACCAGCTCCTACATAGAACCCTGCAGGGAGGAATTCTAGTATGCATCCCTCCTGCTTAGCAATGATCTAGCAATACAAAGCCTACTGCTGTCTTAGGTGAAACAGTTTACCTTAGCAGTTAAAGTCCACAGGAGCCTCCATGTGTGCCATTTATAAAGGTCTTAATTGCACATTTGACATGCCTATCTGGGGCAATATCTGCATCATAGTGCTTAGCCACTAGAGCTAAAAATAGAGTAATGGACAAAGGCACAGGTTGAGCAGAGTCAGCTAACTTCAGTAACCATTCGCCAACCTTCCCTGCCCCATGAAATACAATTAGCCTAAAGATGTCTTCCATGAATCTTATATACTAAAGGCATTGGGGAATAAAAGAATTAATCTCCTAGCATCTGAGCTTAAGAAATTCTTGTATCTGTTTAATCTTTTGTGTTAAATGTTAGAAAGAAGCTTACTTCCATATGAAGATCAAAAATCTCCAGTCAGTCTGAAAGCAATGGCATGCCATATAATTTTTACATTTCTTTAATCACCTTGTTCAAATTTCCTCCACGTTACATAAGTATGTCTTTTTCAATTTTATCTTTCAAAAGCAAATTTCAATTTTGATTTGTAGATTTGCACCCTCCTTTCCTTCTCTGATTAGACTTTTCTTCTTCTTGAACTTGGAAAACAGAATGTATGTCAGTATGTTCTATGCAACTCCAGTGACCTTGCATAGTAGAGCATACTCAGATCCATGTGACCCCCCCCCTTCAGAAGGAAGCCAGCCTTAGCAGCTCTCCATGGGCTTCAGAGGGAGGCAGGGCATTGAGACAATTATCTGTCTTGCAGAGCAGGCCCTGGTGACTCACTCCAAGGACATACTTTGTTACTCTCCATCTCTGCCTCCCCTCCCCACATTGGGAAAATATTCTGCAAACATTTCCCTATTTGCTCCTGATGCACAATTGTATCAGGAAACCCTTTCCCTGTATTGATGACAGCTGAAGGATTTTAGGCTTTTCTTCTGTGAATGGGAAGCAATTAGTCACACTGCCCAGCAAGGTTTCCTTGTTCCTCTTCTGCCAGAATCAATTGCTACTTCTTGTTTTATTCATTCTCGGACACAACCATGACTAGGTGAAATGCATGGGTGTACTGTGGAGCCCCTGTGACCTCCTACAGCTGAGTACAAAAGGAGCAATCTTTTATATGGCCTTGCTGGGCAGGCTCTGCACAGGAGACTCTGAATCAGTGAGAAAACACTGCTCCAGCTGAGGGCAGCATTCAAGCCACTCCTCCAGAGCCCTCGGATTGGGGCTTGACCTTGAGACAGCTGTTCAGGCAGCAATGAGAACTCTCTGGAGCTGCCAATGCCTCAAGTTTCTCGTTCTTAGATCACAGTGTCTGTGTAGTCAAATTTTAGCCTCCTTTAAGAAACCCATTTGATCTCTCTTCAGGTAATATTTACTATGGGCAACTTTATTAACTTGCCTTGTAGGACTACTAATAAATGATTTATTATAAATGCAAAGGTTAGGCACTCACAAAGTTTTGAAAATGAAAATAAAGTGTCATCTGCACTGGGGACTGTCCTACCTGCTTCATAGCCATTTTGTGAAGGGTAGCTAATAACTCATTTTTCAATCTTTTTAACTGACTTTTCCTAAATCCAAATCTCATTAAAAACTATGTTTTCAGTAAAGAAGCAAAGGTCCCACCCACTGTCCCTGCCTAGCATTCAGTTTATATCTCTGTGTGTCACTTTGACCAGGAAATGAGGGCATTGGCTTCTTCTATTGCATTGGAATGGCTAGTTAATGAAGCACAGAGCTGCAGCAAAAATCCATTCTCTGTGCTTGGGGGAGTATTTGGAATAAAAAGCCGGGACCTATAACCCAGAACTTTTACCCCATGCTCTGCGTCATTGCCTCCTTGCTAAGCACTTTCCTTCTAGGTCTTCATTCATATGAGACAGTTATGTTCTTGGGTACCATGGAAAGTGTTCATTTGGAATTTCCATCAGATCTCTTTGTGCTTTACAAGTTACCTTTGCTGCATGGACTCCTGAACAGACTACACACATGAACTGAGGGCCCAACCTGGACTCAAGCATTAAAAGGAAAAAAAAAAAGAGATGCTTTCTTCTCAAATACTTATCTCTTCAGTACTAACTGGGTAAAGATGAATTTTATAAATATGGGAAGATTTTAATTGGATTTGTCTCTTGTTATTCCTGTTAAGAAGAATGAGAAGACAAAATGTGTTTCACTGGTCCTTGGGATGTTCTGAGTAGTAAGCCAACACATTTCACAGGTTAGAACCTCTGGATATCTATCGTATTTTCCCAAATTCTTTTACTTTAGCATTGAGGTTATTGACTTGAGATTCTAATTCCACTGTCTCTGCCCTCTCTTTGACTTCATCCAGTCCATGTTCTTGCATCTTGTACTTGGAAACATATTGATTGACATTTGTGTCTTATAAAAATAAAAAAATACTTAAAGATAAGTCTCTATATAGATTTTTGTTGTTGTTTTCACTGATATGAAAAAGTTGAATGTATGAAAGGAATAATCAAGACTTTTGAGTATTGAATGGAAAAATCAAGTTTGGTTATGCTCTGAACATTTTCAACAGACACACAAGGTCCATTTTGACAGCTGTTAATCCCTGAAATGCGGTTGGTAGTTTTCACCAACTGTATGTCATAGTCTAGTGTTGACAGGTTTGCCATGTTCTGTAACAGCCACAGCTGCTTGCTTTATTATTAGTTCAATATCTCATTCTCCTTGTGGGAAGAGGGGATTGAACTTAAAAAGTGACACAAATCAATAGGTATTCATTAGACACAGTGATGTTTTGGTCCAAATCATTTAATCAATTCAAAACCTCTTATTAGATAATATTATCAGGCACAAACACACATATACATGTACATGGTGATTATTAGTTATAGTCTATAAAGCTACCAAGCTCTGTCATCAAGAATAACATCTATATTTCAATGCTGATGGTTTTGTCAACAGCTGTATCCAGGCTAATCTAGAAAAAGTAATGCAAACCATATATTTATCTAAGATTTAATTACAAGGGTACCTCAGTATGACAACTATATCCAGACTGCGCTGATCATACTTTTTCTTGGCAATTGTCTTGCAGAAGACATATTTTGTTGTACTCCCAAGGACAAAGGAAAGTGCTCTGGCTTCCTATAGAAAAAAGCTCCCCCTTAATCAAAAGCCATAGTTCTGATTTGAGCAAAATCAGAGAATGGGCAGACATGATGCCATCCTGGTTCCTTCTGCCAAGCTGCTTGCCTAGTCCAGGGTATCAGCCAATACTAACAGTTGAGAAATCCATAGCATTGCAGCCGCCTCTGGAAGCTTCTGCTACCTCCAGTTGCTGCTGTGACTTTGTGTTTTCAGCTGATCTGCGACCATCGGAGTCTGAATTCTGCTCATATGTTCCTTGTCTGCCTCTGTCTGAAATACAGAGATAAGCATGTGAAGGTCATTTGAAGGACCCTGTATTCTATTCTGGGTATAGCTTTGTGAGGATTGGAAATAAATCATACTTCATTTCAAAATTATGATTTATAATCCTTAAGTCAACTAGATCCAAATTTTGAGAAATTATTAATTGTAGTTTCAAGTAACAACAAAATCATTTCTCTTGGCTTATAACAGCAACTTGCCAGCTAGAAGTCAAAAGCCATAAGGTTCAATGTGGTCTTCTGAACTTCCACCTCATCTAAGACATCCTAGCCTAAATTTTCTCAGTAGTCACAAAATCCATTAATAAGTTATTAGAAAAGCCACATGTGCAAAACAAGGGACCAAACATCCTCCCAGAAACCTACCATTTGAGCTTTCTAATGGACTCTTAGCCTCAAGTAACGAGCTATAGAAAATGCATATTTCCTGGAATTCTTATATGAATATCAGCAGAGGCTGAGGACAATTCTGTAAGTTCTGTGGACCTTGACACATCTGTTCTCATTGCTTTAATTATAATTCAGACTTTGTCTTGAGGAAGGGAATCTGGTGGGGCAGGTTTTCTTCAAGGTGCCCTGTGAACCCATGTTATTTTGAGAAAGGTGATAAATGGTAAGCAGGTAGATAAGGGCACTCACCTTGTATGTGCCATTGTCATTTCAGCTATTCCAATGCAAAGTTCTTAACTTCCCAAATGAAGGAAACACCTCAATTTACTGCAGTTTGAGAAACTGATTTCCCAAATGCCCCCGATGTTCACATGTTCTTGCTGGCTCCACCTGCTGGTAAATTTGTGTTACTGGGTCAAAATACATGAGACAATCTTAAAAGGTGACCAGTATATATTGATTCAGAGTTCTAGAGATTTCAATCCACAATTCATTGACCAGTTCTTTGGGTCCAGAAGTACATCATGGTAGGAGCATGTGATAGAAGAATTGTCTCATCTCATGGCAGTCAAGAAAATGAGAAAATATGTGCATGAGCAAAGGACCAATGGAGTTCGAGAGAAAGGAATTCTGGAAGGAGCAGGGTCCCAGTATCCCTCGGATGGTATGCCAACGGTAACTGCATTTATTTCTACAGGTCCAAGTTTGTGACATTTCTATCACTCAGCAATAATGGCGTAGGCTAAGTACCAGGTCTTTAAGTTATGGACAATTTGGGGGAACATTTGTGATTTAAACTAAAGCATCCTGCTAAGATCTCCACAGCTTCCTGTTTTATTAGTACAAAATGCATTAATGTATGAGCCCAATTCCCAGTTTTAACTGTACTAGACTTATTCAAAAGTACAAGTACTGAGTATGCTCAGAGACTTGAGACAAATTTCTGGCTGTGAGCTGTAAAATTCAAAACAAGGAGCATCCTTACACGATCATGGAACAGGATAGTTATTCCCAATCCAAATGAGGGAAATTTGGGCCAAAAGAAGAAGATCCAGACAAAAACTTTGCAAGATAAATACATTCTAAGTTTTCATGTTTTGCATCCTGTGCACATGACAGCACAGTGGTTTCTCAAGGGCTTGGGAAAACCTGTCTCTATAGCTTTGCTCGCTGCTTTGCATGCTGCCTGTAACAGTCTTAAGTCTAAGTCAGCTTTCCTTAGCTATGGGAAATGCACAACTTAAAAGCAGGAAAGATTTTTGCTCCTAAGAAGCAAGAAAGATTTTTACTCCTAGGAAGCAGGAAAGATTTTTACTCCTAATTTTGGAGACTTCAGCCTATGATCACTTGATTTTGTTGCTTTGGGACCTCTTATAAAGAAGAACATCATGACAGGCAGCTTGCAATAAATCAAAGCTACTCACTTTTTAGAAAGAGAGAATTCAAAGGGGCAGAGAAAGATGAAGAAAATGTGCCATAGCTTCAGAGTCCAAAATGCTATCCATTACATGATGGAACCCACATCATAGCTTCAGTATCTAAATGATGCATTCACCACTAATGATTCAACAGTTAGATTCCATATCACAAAGTATCAATCACCTTTCAGTACTGTCACAGCTGGCTACCACATCTTACATACATTGATTACATACATGTAAATGTAGACTGTAGATGTTCCATGTTCTTAGCATCTCTGTCTTCCCAAGGTCTCCATCAAGGCTTCAGTTCTCCTGGCTGCATTACATTACAATTTCAGGGTGTTCTGATTCCATTATTTACTGCTGCCTTTCTCAACTAATTTGAAATCTAAGTGGAAGCCTTCATGACCCCACATCTTTGGCATTCAGCATGTTTCAAAAGCTGTCTCATATGGATGGCACCAGGTCTGTCACCAGTGTGAGCTTTACCAAGGCACACTTGACCATGGATATAGTCACTTCTGAGTGTCCATATTCAAGGGGAAAGTAATCCAGAGAAACCATTTCATCATCATCATCATCATCATCATCATCATCATCATCATCATCATCTCTGTGCTTGCATAGACTCACTTTTCAAGAATAGTTTAGAAACAGGTTGATGTGGCCACACCTTTGACCTCATGATGAGCAGCATCTTGCTGGGTCCTCAGATGTTCTTGAGGAACCACTTCTTGCCACCCTGGTGTTAAGTGTGTAGCTCCCTTTTAACAACACTGATCTCATGAAAAACTATAACCTTGCTAGCACCTTGAACCCACTTCTTTTGCCAACTGTGTTTTTCAGATATTTCCCCTG
The DNA here is from genome assembly GCA_004025045.1 of Sigmodon hispidus. NCBI lineage: Eukaryota > Metazoa > Chordata > Mammalia > Rodentia > Cricetidae > Sigmodon > Sigmodon hispidus. The sequence continues at coordinate 2,550 of PVIH01014192.1, read as the reverse complement.
TTTTGCTGCCATTTCTCATGATAAATCTGGCTAAAGGAGCCAACAATACTCCTGACACTGCCTGAATGCCTTAAAATTTCCTTTGCCAGATTAACTTGTCACCTACGAAGCTCAGCCTCCCACAAGGGTGATGCAGGGACAAAACATGCATCTGGAATGTTTGTCACAGTGAGACATGTCATATGCATTATTTGCCAGAATATGACAAGGATGGTCTCTAGTTCAGTTTCCAGATGAGTCCTCACTTTATCTGAAATCTTAGGAGCAAAACATTTAATTTTTTGCATTCCTATCAGCATACTGGTCTCCTGAGCCTTCATGTGACATGGCCCTGAACTTCTGCTCACCACATTCTAAACTTGCTTATTCTGCTTCTCCAAAATTCTCGAACCCTCCTCCCCAAACCAGTTCTAAATGTTCCCATATCACGTAACTGGACAAAGTCAATAATGACCCAGTTTCTTGGTGCTTGGTGTCAGCAAGGTTTCTGTTAGCATGTAACAAAATATCTGTGATAATCAGATTAGAAGAAGAAAGGTCTGTGTTATTTATGGATTTATTGATTGGTTGATTGATTTACTTCTCACAGTTTCAAGAAATTTCAGACTTGATCAATCAGCCTGGTTACTTTTAGGCCTGAGACAAGGCAAATGCATCACAGTGACAGTGAACTGAGGAGAAAATTGTTCACCCTATTGCATGTAGAAACGAGGAAGAGAGGATAGAGGTACAATAGCCCCTTAAGAGAGAAAGTGGCAGAGAACATCTCTTGCTGTTGGTGTCTGGGAAACAGAAAAAGAAGTCTTTGAGTCCAACGTTCCTTTCAATTATGTGCTCACCATAACCAGACTTCCTTCTTTTAGACTCTTCATCTTTAGACATTTCAGTGCTTTCAGTAGCACCGAATCGGTAAGCAAGCCTTTCTGCTTAATGCACATTTAATATAGTATTAATGAACTCCATTTTGCCTCTTCCTCTTTGATCCCTGATTCTCCTTCTACCAAAACCCTCTGCAAACTGGCCCACCAAGCCAGGCTCATAGCCCCATATTTACCCACAAATCCTTCCTCCGTAGGCTTGGCCAAGTTATTTCCACCGTTCAGAAGCCCTTAAAGTTTATTCTGATGGTACACAATTAAGTATTAATTTTAAAGTTATTGAATCATGAGTAGACACGTGAGTTAGCTTAGGAAGCGGAGGCAGGACTATGTTTTGAATAACTCTTTGCTTTTATTGCCTATCCCTCTTCCTCTGTAGCTTACGTATTTTAAAATTCATAATTCTGTGTATTTATGGATAAACTCTAATATCAGTACAGGATTAATTTCTAATCATAGTTTGTCATGGCTGCTGATGTTAACGATGCTCCTCTCACTTGGGACGGCAAAGCCATTGATGTTAGGGCCATATTTTAATCTGAGGTCTGATACAACTGTGATCCTCACAGTTTTACATTATGTGTTCCTTCCAGAAAAGAACTTGCCATTTAGCTGTGCTGAGTGCAGTTACCTGACAGCTTCCACGTGGCTTGCCTTTGGGATCTGCCACAGCATTGGCAGTGTAGCAACATCTCTGCAATAACTGGGCAGGCAGAATTACTAGTGTAATTCATACCCACTCTGCTCAGCATGGGACTCTTTTCTCAGTACCTTTTGTGCTGGAGACTTGCACAGAGAATCTCTGCAGTGTATGACTTATTCTACCCAGTCACTCTTCATATTTTTTTTTGTTCTGGGTCAGTCCTACACTAGAGCTTGAGGATCTCTGTGTACCCATTCTGTTTCCACTTTACTTTTCATGAATATTTTCTTCAGATCTCTCTCTCTTTCCCTTCCTCTCTCTCCTTCTCCGTGTATAGCATGCATGTGGTTGTCAGAGGATTTCCTCTGTGAAGGTAATTCACTCCTTCCACTTTTATGTGAATTTCAGGGCTAGAACTCTGGTCTCCAGGCATGTATGGCAAGTATCTTTTACCATTAAGCCAAGTTCTTTGCTTTTGTTTTGTTCTCTGAACAGGATTGAAATTCACTGTTTTACCTAGATTGTCTGGCCAATGAGTCCCTGGGATCAGCTTGTTTCTGTCTTTCAGAACTGGGATTATAGGAACAAGCAGTCTTGCCTAGTTTTATGCTTGAATCCTGAGGATTCAAACTCTGGTCTCTGTGATTATACAATACTCCTTTGACCTATTAAACAATCTACCTCATGTCCTTCTAGGTCATCCAGCATCTCTTTACTGGAGAGTTTACTCAGTACAGTGAGTTAACCCAGATTTGTTTCCCTCTATCTAAATATGAAGATAGTATGTTTTAGAATGTATTTCTAAAATAAAGCTAGCTAATGAACCCATGTTTTTGACTCAACAAGAAAGCCATGTTTGTGTTCTTCTTGAATCAGCAAGGACCGTAGGACCATAGCTGAAAAACAGAACAGAATAATCACACAGGACAGTGGACACACAGGACAGTGGACACACAGGAGAATGGACACACAGGAGAATGGACACACGGGACAGTGGACACACAGGAGAATGAACACACAGGACAGTGG
>PVIH01014191.1:0-54934 GCA_004025045.1 Sigmodon hispidus | reverse complement strand
CTTTATAGGCATTTCCTTGTTCAGGTTAGGAAAGTTTTCTTCTATGATTTTATTGAAAACATTATCTGTGCCTTTGAGCTGGTATTCTTCTCCTTCTTCTATCCCTATTATTCTCAAATTGGGTCTTTTCATGGTGTCCCAGATTTCCTGAACATTTTGAGTTATGGCTTTTTTAGTTTTACTATTTTCTTTGACTGATGTATCTATTTGAGCTACTGAGTCTTCCACATCAGAGATCCTATCTTCCATCTCTTGAACTTTGTTTGTTATGCTTGTATCTGTAGTTCAGCTTTTTTCTTCAGGTTTTCTATTTCCATTTTTGCCTCATTTTGCACCTTTTTTATTGCTTCTATTTCAGCTTCTATTTCAGCTTCTATTTCAGCTTCTATTTCAGCTTTTATTTCAGCTTTTATTTCAGCTTTTAGTTCCTGGCATGTTTCTTTCATAGATTTGTTCATCTCTTCTAATTTTTTGTTTGTATTTTCTTGTATTTCTTTAAGGCTTTTTTTCATATCTTCTTTGAGAGCTTCGATGAACATCAAAAAGAAATTTTTGGTGTTGCTTCCTTCTGTTTCCTCTTCATTGCTCAGTTTAGGCCTTGTGTTTGTAGGATCGCCACTCTCTTCTGGAATTACCATGTTGTCCTTTGTAGTATTATGTAATTTTTTGCACTGGCGTTTGCCCATGGCTTCAATGGTTCACGATTAGATGGGTCCTGGTCAGCTGTGGCACTCGGGTTTGTATGCCTCCTGTCACCTTTCTGTTCAGGGTCTGATTTTGTCTTTCAGAGACTCCTGCAGTTGTTGGTTCGCTCAGTTCGAGGTCGTGGTGGGGTTTCCCTCAGCAGGAGATGTGGATGTGGTCAGGGACAGAGTTTACCTGCCCCTGCTCCAGAGAACGCTGGGCTTCTGCAGCCAGCACTGGGTCCCGGGAGCTGAACCGGAAGCAATGGGAACTCAACTCTCCCTCCCTGGCTGGGATATAGGCGCTGAGGCCTCTTGCCCCCTCCTGACCTCTGGGCGGGGTCTGAATCCGCCTTCAGAGACCCCTGTAGTTGGTTCGCTCAGTTCGAGGTCCTGGCGGGGTTTCCCTCAGCAGGAGATGTGGATGTGGTCAGGGACAGAGTCCACCTGCCCCTGCTCCAGAGAGCGCCGGGACTCTGCAGCCAGCACTGGGTCCTGGGAGGTCGAAAGTAAAGATTGTATTGGAGCAGTTTTGTTCTCTTTCAGATTAAGAATTTAAGATTTCTGGTAGTAATGGAACTAAAGAATCAGCTATGATTAAGAAGATCAGCACCACTGAAGAGAAACCTCTATTTTGCTTAGACAATGGATGTTGGTAAGCTGGTCTGAGAAACTAGTTGTGATAACTAAGAGATCAACATTATTAAGTGAAATCTTCTGGAAAATATTTTATCAGAGTAGAATACAGAAATTGTTGTATAGGAGTGTTAAGGTTACATCTAAAAGTGGTATCTGAAAGTGTCAGTGTGTAAAAGTTGCCTGTGTAGTACTGGTGTTAAAGGCATAAAAGATGCAAGATGGAAGGAGTCACAGAAGCCCACAGTTAAGAGACTTCAAGTTTTTTAAGCGCTGAAATTTTTAAGAATCTACATAATATATTTTATATTACTATATCAACATAAGTTCTTAGGGACAAAATTTAAAGATTAATGGCTTATCGTAATATGTTTGTATGTCAAGTTGAGAAGGGATAGAGTTACCTTCATCTGTCTACTTGAAATAGTTACAAGAATTTTAGGGGGTCTCAATTATGAGATCACTCAGATTTGCTTGTCATATGGTCATGTCTGTGAGGGTTTGTCTTAATTGATGATTTGTATGAAAGGGTCTAGTACACTGTGGATAGCACCATCCCTATGAAGTAGGCTCATGCCATGTAATGAAGCCAGCTGATCATGGCCAGTGAGTAAGTCAGTAAATGGTGTTCTTCCATGGCTTTTCCTTTTGTTCCATTCTGATATCTCTCAATGATGGATTACAATCTGGAAGTATTGGTCAAATAAACCATTTTGCCCCCAATATGCTTTTTTTTTTTGGTCAGAATATTTTATCACAGCAACAAAAAACAAAGCAGAAAATATATCTAAAAAGAATAATGAAACAATGATAGTAAATATTAAAGAAAACTATAGACTGATGAATGTGATAAACATGATGCAAATATCCTCAACAAAATATTCTCAAACCAAATTCAAGATTACATTAGAACTATACATCATAACAAAGTTAGTTTTATTCCAGAGATGCAAGGTATGGCTATACATCAAATAAAAACCAGCAAATTTAATACTTTATATTAATAATCTTAGAGACAGAAATCATGGTTCATTTTCATAGATTTAGAAAAGGCATTTTACAAGTTTCAACATTCCTTCATGATAAAAGTTTCTAAGAAACCAGAAATAGGCAAAACATGCTTTAACATGCTAATGGCTATATATGATAAATCTATATAAAACATTATGCTATTGTTTTAGTTATGGTTTCTATTGCTGTCAAATGACACTATGGCCATGATAAGTCATATAAATAAAAGCATTTAATTGGGGCTGGTTTACAATTTTAGAAATTTAGTCCATTATTGCCATGGCAGGAAGCATGGCAGTATGCAAATAGACATGGTGCTGGAGAAGGAGCCAAGAGTTCTACATTTTGATCTGTAGGTAGCAGAAAGAGATTATATGTTACACTGGGTATAGCTTGACCATAAAAGACCTCAAAGCACACCCTACAGGGGCACACTTCCTCCAATAAGACCACACCTGCTCCAACAAGGCTATAACTCCTAATAGTGCCACTTGCTATGGACCAAGCGCTCAAACACATGAGTCTATGGAGGTCATTATTAGTCAAACCACTACAGCTGATTTTCTCTTAAATGTGGCATGAAATGAAGGTGGCCACTCTCTTCACTCTCTGGCAGATAGGGCAGAGGGAGATCCAGACCAGCTAGCCTCTCCCTGGGGTTGGAGCAGGATGATGAGTGTTGACAACCCATACCCACTAGCCACTGGGGGAAATCACAGGCTGAGTTGGAAGCCTTGTCGAAGCAAGAACTCACTTTATTGCATCAGCCTGGGACTTATATAGGGTTGTGAGATGGGAGTGGGAGTCTTGGGATGGAGTAGGTGGGATGGGGAAAAGGGACCAATAATATTTTATCATGTCAACACAGGCTAGGCAGAGGCGGTCTTAGATCAGGCTATGCTGAGTCACTGACACATGGAGTTTATGGCCAGAGACAGGTTGGCAAACTCTAGGAAGGCTTAGGAATTTACACTGGGCCTCAACCCCGTGCCCTCAGAAGGGCCCAACAAGAGTATGATCTAGAACAACAAGAGGAAGGGGTAGAAGAGATAGACTTGGAAGGAAGGGGTTAAACTTCTTACAGAAGATGTGATATTATACTTCAAAGACTCCATCAAAGAGCTTCTGGATCTGATAAATACTTTAAATAAAGTAGAAGGATATAAATTAACATACAAAATTAGTAGCATTTATATGCATAAGCAATGAACTTTCAAGAAAGAAATCAGGAAAGGATTTATTTACTGTTACATCAAAACTCTTCAGAAATAAGTCAAATAACCAAGAAACTGAAGGACCTCTGTGAGGAAAACTGAATACCAAAAAAAAAAAAAAAAAAAAAAAAAAAAAAAAAAAAAAAAAAAAAAAACCAAACAACAACAACAACAACAAAACGAAATTAGAGCTCTGATTGGCAGAATAAATCTTGTTATACTACCTATACAACCAATAGCAACCTACAGAGAAAATTCCTAGTCAGAATGGCTACCATCAAATTAAAGAGAGAGACAGACAGAGAGACAGAGACAGAGAGAGAGAGAGAGAGAGAGAGAGAGAGAGAGAGAGAGAGAGAGTAAACAAAACAAGGGAAAAAAATCAGGGCATCAAATGGTAGAGGGTGTGGGGAAAGAGAAACTTTTATTTATTGTTGGTAGTTGGAAATGAAATAAGTGTGGAATCCTTTCAAAAGGCTAAAATACAAATATCCCATGACCTCGCTCTACTACTTCTAGGCATATAACCAAAGGACTAATTATACTATTGTATGCAGAGACACATGCACATATGGCCATTCTTGTCATATTAACAAGAAAGTAGAACCAGCTTATGTGTATATCAGCAGATGAATGGGTGGTGAAATACTTTACATAACTACAATCAATTTTTATTCAGCTATAAAATTTTAATTATGAAATTTACAGGAAAATAGATAAAATTGAAAATGAATTTTTAATTTTTTGAAAAATTTTTACATGTATACAATGTTTTTAGACATATCTATTTCTACTACCTTTCTCCAGCTCTTCCAGGAACTCCCAACCCATCTCCCTACCAACTTCATGTTCTTTTAAACAATTAATGAACCTCTTAGTCTCATTAATGCTGTCTGTTATGCAGATAAGGATGAGGTCTTCCCCTGGCATTGGCAGTCTACCATTAGCCACCACCCAGGAAAAAGTGACTGCAACTCCCTCAGCAACCATCAGCTGCCAAAATTTCCTTAGCAAAATTTGAGGCCTCCGGGACCAATTCCCCATCTATTCTAGATGTTTGATTGGTTGGGTCTTGGGCCGCAACCACAGCTGCTGTGAGTTCATATATGCAATAATTTAGTTATGCTCAGAAGGAAATATAATGCAGCCTCTATAACTATAAAGCTGAGAAAGTACAAACAACATGAGAATATCATGGTAGCAGGAAAGTGAGACAGTGACAACAGTGGAAACCGAGGCAGTCTGTAGGTTGTAAATTAGATTTAAGTGAACTCAAATGTAAATCTATAGGCTGTTGTTTTTAGAGACAGTGCTCCACATATTTCTTTTGAAACGAAGGTGGCCTTTATCAATTTAACATAAATAGATTAGTACTGTATCTAATCAGTTAAAAGATCTAAACTCAAAAGTTTATAATGTCACAGATAACTTTCTTGCAGCCTCTCCTGTACCTGTGAATAGAAAAAAACAGCAGGAATTTCCCTTGGCTGTAGATAAATTCTGTTATTCTTTACACACTAATTATCTGGTAGCTTGAGTATGACTTGCTGATACTGTTGTATAACTTAAAGGTGCCATCTGTTTGAATGAATTTCCACATTGATATCATTTAGAAAAGATCACTGAACTATTTGTGTTCCTTAAAAATTTAAATTTTTCTGTATCTCCTACTTAATAGTAAGGTACAACTATCTTCATGGCTGTAAACCACAAAACCTAACCTATGAAAAGAGCCTGTCTCTCACATGTGACTATTGCCGAATCCAAGCCTTATGTGGGTTTTATGGAACATTTCACTCCTCTGCTTTCTGGACTTGAGAAGCTGTTAATAACACAACCCATAAGGCCTGAACATCAGTTCTGGGCTTTAAGCAGCCAGTATTTTCCATTGTCTCAAAGTCTATGATTATTGCCAAATGAATAAAACCAAAAACATGGAAAAATCCAGTTATAAGATTATTATTTGATATGATTTCACAGATTTCCCAATGAAAGACATTTGTCTCTTTTTAAAAATACTATTAGAGAGGATTAATATTTTTCTGTCTGATATCTTACTGGTGGCCTTATATAATTTATAGCCATTTATGCAAAAATATACCCTTTTCTGAATTTTCCTAAAATCATTCTATATTTCTTCAAAAGTACCTGCTAGTATATAACTTATATACTTGTTAGTTCAACATATTTAAATAGCAAGTTACTATATATTTATTTGGATCTTGCATTATCTAATATGATTTGATCCATAAAAATGATCCTGCCACTTCATTTGCTTCTTTATTCTTTGGTTGGATATAGGTAGGCAACAGTTCTTTCAGTTTTATTAATATGTATGGCCCTGGCTGGGTAGGGTTAGTGTCCTCAAATTTATAGTGGTTGCTGACACTGGGAATGTAATAAGCAGGTCTGCTTAGATCTGCAGAAAATAGAATAACATGTAATTCCATCAACTCTCTCTTTACTTCTTAGCTCTAAATGTGAGTCTCTTGTTACAAGGTTAGTAGGACTGACTTTAACTCATCATCTGGGGTCTGAGCTGAAACACATTGGATTATTTATTTAAATGTGCTCACACATTATCTCTACACAAAATGAAACAAAGTAATCAGATTTCCACTTTACTTCTCTGCCAGACCCTGCAGTATAATTTTGCACTTGCTGGAGGGAATTTGGCAATGTGTTATTCTCCTCAGGCCCTGTTTTCACACAATGGCAATTCAACTGAAGTGCAGTGTAAAAGTATTTATTAAAAGTAATTCCCCTCTGGCACTTGGAAATTTAAGACAATAGGAATATGCTGCTGCCTTTCTGGGAAGGATTCTCATTTTGTGAGTTGATAAAAATGTTTAATGTATCACACTTTAAATAAATATATATACTTTTTCCTGGAAAGAAAAAAACAAGGCCTTTCAAAAGTTCTTGAAAATCTCAAAGGACAATGTCCAACAGCTTGGAGCAAAGACTGAGGCAGGTTTTTGTCCCATCTTCCTGGCCCTTCTAGATCTCAACCCTGACTCTCCCCACCGAAAGATCAGGCTCTTTCATTGGCCCATCAGCATTTCCCATCTCTGCTTCCCACATCTAAAAGCATCATAACGACTGAAAATGTATGCAGACTACAAGCTTTTGGACTCTGTGGTTATTCTGACTAATGAAACAGAGAGGCTACCTAGTATACACAGGCAGGGAGCACCAGTGTATTCATTCAGTGAGCTGAAGCATTGGATCAGGTACTCTCCCTAGTCATTGAGTAAACTGATAGATTCTTTGTGTGTGTTGTTGCATTACCTGTCCTAGAACAATAGGAATAAAAGTCTATTCACCCCAGGCTAGGCACCAGTGGAAGACCAAAGAACTGATTCCACTCAAGTCTAAGTCAATGAACCAGAAAGTTTATTGGGACTATTTATAGAAGTGGAGATGATCAAGGGCAATTGCATTTCTCAAAAGCCCATCCCAGCATGGGTTACAACTCTGGAACACTACATCCCTGCAACTACACTGTACAGACAGCTTATTGGCCAGAAAATCTCATCCCTTTCTTAGTTACTTTTTATTGCAGTAAAGTCACATCATGGACAAGCACCTTATAAAGCAAATCATTTAATTAGGGCTTGCTTACAGTTTCAGAGTGTTAATCCATAACCATCACAGCATGGAGCATGGCTTCAGGCAGACAGACAAGGTGCTAGAGCTGTAGCTGAGCTTTTGCTTCTTATCCAAAAGTTAGAGGAAGGAAGAAAAGGAAGGAGAGAGAGAGAGAGAGAAAGAGAGAGAGAGAGAGAGAGAGAGAGAGAGAGAGAGAGAGAGAGTCAGAGTCTAATGTGGGATTTTGAAACCTCAACACCCACCCCTAGTGACACATCTCAAATGAGATTATCAGTTACCCCTCCTAATACGAACTAGGTGTGACATATTCAATATATAAGTCCGTGAGACCTATTCTTATTCAAACCACCATAACCACCATCAGTCATTACTTCTTGAACTACAAGAGGAGGGCTTTGTGATTTTTACAACTTGCTGAGCTTTCTGAGCCTTGGGAGTTCCACTTCTTTCTCTCTGCCCTTCAGGAAGAGTATTTCAGTTCAGAATAGATAGCTACACAATATGTGTGTGTGTGCACACACACCCACCCATGTATTTATATACAGGTATACATGCTCCTTTAAAGGAGCTAGTAAGTACTAAGTAAGTTTTATTACTAAGTCTCAATCTACAGAGGAACTGTGTTCTCAAAGTTTATATCATATATGAATAAGTTCCTTGAAATTTACTATTTAATTCATAAATATACTATTCCTTAAATACTAAAGGATGAATTATGAAAGTTATAGATATACCTGAAAGCATGTAATTAGTGAACTAATTTTACAGATGGCTTTGTAAAGCATCCTTATCCTAACTTGTATTCTTCCATTTCTGTGCCAGACAGACACAGTCCTTAAAAACTGGTAATGGGGACATGAAAGAAATCAAGGCACAGCTGCCCTGCACAGCCTCCCCTCTAGGAAGCCTCTAGGGAAGAGCAGACAATACAGCAATAATGACTCACACAGTATCTCTCTGCTTCTTTTTGGTAACACTATGTGTGTGAGACTCATTCTTTATAAATCATACCTGGAATATAAAATGCTGATAAATAATATGAAACCGTTGGAATGTATATGAGAAAGAAACTGGAACATTAGAAAATTCTGTTCAGTGCTTGATTTGGCTATTACTTTTTCCTTATGGAGAATATTATCCATTGGGGTCATCAAAAAATGAAATTTTCTAGAAGTCAATTGCTTTCTTTTACCAATTAGGATGCTTTATTTCTGATGAATGACTGCATGAATAACTAGTTATTAAGTTAATTTGCATTAGAAGCACTTCGTTCATTTAATTGAAGAGGTGAAGCCTAAAGGAATTACTCTTTTTGTGAAATAAAGAACTTATTATAAGTTAATGCTAATTCCATGTGGGCATAGCTTTCAGTTGCTCAGTCTTAGAGCATGTTGGGAAGTCCTGTTACTGCCTTCTCAATTTCTTGTCCACCCTTCAATTTCTTGCATTGCATTTAATTTTCATGGTTTGTGGTTACTTTTTCCTCTTCATTTTCACTTCTGAGGCTCAGTTCTCATGTTTTCTTTTGATATAAACAATAATCATAGGCAGTTGGCTGAATATTTTCAGGTTTATTAATATGTATTATCCTTTTGTTACTGTATTGAAAGTCACCTTTGTGGCTGCTTCCTGGCAGGCATCGATGACAGAGGAGCCACCAAACTTTAGACTGAGAACAAGCTTGTAAGAAAAGCAGCCAGCAAATATACCATGGCATTTGTGTCAGGTACTTTTCCTATTTTAATTTCTATATTTTAGTCCTGTTTCTCTACAGCATTAGGGTTATTAAAATTTATGTTAAAATGTTTTAAAAAAATAACCCCACAGATAATCTTAAATTAGCAGAAGTAGTGGTAACAAAATGGTTTTGTGGTAAGGTTTTTGCCTAGAATGGGGCATGATCATCTGAGGAGACTAGGAAGGAAGAGAACAACATTCCTGAGAAAAGCAAGTTTGGTCTGGAGGAGGAAATGGATTTTCAGCTGCTACTGGATGCTGCAAGTGTCTTTACAGTCTTGACAACAGCTACAGAAAAATAAATAGTTCATAATGAAAACTGAGAGAGTCTAGCATCTGAGCCGGTGTTGCTGAGGAAGGTTTGCTAGGCCTCTGTTATGTGTGTGGATTAACAAAAATAACAATAAATGAAAGAAAATTTCCAGGAACCTTTACCTACATAAGTTTGTCAGTTTTAAGGAACATTGATGAAAAGATTTAATTGGATATGTATTTATACTAATCCATTTTGTGTCCTTAGATATTAAGAAAAGGGCCTGAGCAATAATCCTTCTTAAATTTTCCTCTGAACATTCGTTAATGTTTTCCCCATGACTAGTCAGTGACTTGATGAGTCCCTACTGTGTGCCAGACATTGACAGAAATGAAACAGGCTTTGGCATTTAATCCTATAATTTGACATTTTCTAAAGGCAAAATGCATGGTAATATTCCTAAAGATAAGCTGTTTAATGATAACCTCTAAATGTTTAGTGATGAAATGAGATTGCTGTCCCATCTAGCCACATACTACCTTAGTGGTTTTTCTCTGTTCTGTTCCTTAATTATGCCATAAATGTCTAAGAATAGGAACTCTGGCCTGTGCATTATATAATTCCAATACTTAGCACAATTTCTGGGAAGTTGGCTTAGCTATTCACTAAATAAATTTTAGCTTAAGGTACATTGCTGGTTAAGAAACAAATTATGCCTTACTCTCTTTGGAAGGAAGAGCAATTATTGATTTGCCCTTTACTCATTTCAATCAATAATATTCTAGAGAATGTAAATGTATTCTATATTCTATAACAGATTTCTTACAGCACTGTATTATAACCCGTAAGGCAGAATAAAGCACCGAGCTTTAAGCAGAAAAAGGCTGTCAAATTTGTCTTGATAAAATGGAAATAGTAATCTTTTATCTTGAAATCACTAGGCAGGAGTGTATCATATTAAACATATACTGACTATACTATTATATGTTGGATGAATAGTTCTATGGCATTTTATATATTCAACACTATATACTTGCAGTATTACAAAAATATCATAAAATAAAATAAAGTAACTGTTAATTGAAGAAAATAAACATTAAAACTGCATAAATACTATCTTTAAATTTCTAAATTTTATAATTTTGTGGAAATATTTTCTTCTATGATTAATTCATGGGTTGGCAATATGTAATGGTTTTTAAATGAAAGAAATAAGATTTTTAAGATGATAATGAATATTCTCATTTTTGTTCCAGTTCAGAGATATTTTGCTGATAGAAGGGGTGATTTACCATAAAATGATTTTCAGTCTCTATTAATTTATAGAACAAATGATGTGTCTTTTACGGCCCTGCATCGTCTCATTCATCGGCCAGAGAAGCTAATGAAACTTTGCCTAAACTCCTGTATTAGATGAGCAGATTTCAACTTTTCTCATATTAATATAAATTAGATGACTTTTGTCCTTGCCTGGAGTGACAATGTCAATGTAGGGAGCTTACATCTTTCATGACTGTCAGCTAATTAGGATGCAGGGGCTCTTCAAAGTCCTTGCTTCTAATCCCCCCTTCTGGATTACAGCCAGAGTGAAGACTCCTGCCAGCTTCTGTTGGGGCCCTAAGCTAAATTCCCCCAGCCTGTGATAAGCAGACTCACCAGGAGAGATTCCACTGCAGGAGGTAAAAAGCCACCTTTTTATGCACCAGTATGTAAAATAAATCTGATAACCACACTATTCCCAAGTACTCAATCCACTGCCACTGAACAGTTAACATCTTTGTAAAAGCCCAATCTGTCAGTCAAAGAAGAACTCTTGCTGATGTCTGTTTACATCAATGTAAATGTAGGACTAGAAGCTGTGGAGTTAAAGAGAGGAGCTCTTTCTCTTAGTAATTTCTCCGAATCTCGGGATGATGTTGACTGTATTTACAGCCTTGCTAGCTGTAAACATAGCCACTCTTTTCCTTTCTTTGGCTGTTTCACTCACCCTATGCAGGGCAGGTGACTTCCTCCCTCTTTCTCATTTCCTTCCTTCTCTTCATCTTGTCCTCTCTTTGTTCCTTTCCTCCCGTATTCCCTTCTTCTCTTCCTTCCTTCACTCTATTTACTGAGACAGAGTCTCAAGCAGCTCACCCAAGCTGGCCTCTAACTCATGATGTAGCTGAGGATGTCTTGAAATCTTGATATTCCTGCTTTTACCTCCCATGTGCTGAGATTACAGGTGTGTTCCAAGATGCCAAGCTGACAGTTTCTCATTTACACTCTCCATTCTACCCCAACTTCCTTTGTTGACATATTTCCAAAACATTCACCCCTAACCCTCATCACTTTTTACAATCTTGCAATAATTGGTTGATTTTGTCACTACCCTGTTATTTACCTGGAATTTTCTAATAAACTCTAGTTTCTGAAAAAAAAAAAAAAAAGTTGGCAGCTGTCCTCCAGATGGTAACCTTCTACTTCTGTTAGTCACTCCTTTGTCCTAAACAGTCATTGCTTCTGTCACAAAATTTCTTCTTCCAAAATTTGAGTAAAACTGTAAGTGCCTTTAAACTGCCCAGGCTGTATCATTCTATCAATAAGCCTCAATCATTTTCCTTTCTTCAGATATACTAAAAACAACGACACTAAAATTCAAAACAAAACAAAGCCCAATATTTATGGCAAAGCTTTTCTGTGTACTGATTGTGTACATCTGAAGGGCTCTCAGATCCTCATAGTCACTGTACTTGATGTGAGTTACACCCACAGCTTCTGTCCTAATCCATTTCAGCAATCTAAGCCATTCAGGCCCCACAGCTTCTTTCTGCCATCTGAGCCTTTTTCTAGTTTCTCTTGATATCTCTAAGATCTCCATGTCTTATTCTTCCTTGCCACTCAGAATAGTTTGTGTAGAGCAGAGGCAGGGGGGTGGGTTGCTATAGAGCTCCTTGGAAATGTGAGACTATCTGCCTCTTTCTTAATCTACAAATTCTCCAGAATGTGCATCTCTACAAACAAGCTTGTATATGGTTGTGCTGAATCGCTCTTTTCTTTCCACCCAGAGTGGATCTCAGCTCAAGTATTTCAATGTTCTCACACAAGCATCCTTCCACCTCTGGGCACAAGGCTGCTGTTGCTTTGTGCTGTTTCTGAGCTTCATTCTCCTAATTTTTAAAACTGTAGACTTTCCTCTTCTCACAGCTCTTAAATTTCATACTGCCTGCCCATCCTGGCTCCAGCCAGCATTACCTGCTCCCATTTTTTTTTTTTTAAATTTTGTCATGTAGCAGTGCTTAATAGTACTCAGCATTAACACCTCTGTGATACCTGTATCCCTTGATCTCTGTCTGCTCTTATTTATGGATAAAGATTTTAGTATGGAGCATAGTTTTAGTTATAGGATAGATTTGGGTTATGCAGAAACTAAGTGTTCTGGCTTTCAGTCTAGAGTCTAGAGTGAGCAGTCTGAAGACTGAGACTGGAAAACCATTGTAGTTACCAGGTGAACCTCAGCCAATTCACAGTGAGTTCAAGGGCAACCTGGATTATAGGGAGAAGCCTTGTTTCAAAAGCAAACAAAAGTGAACAAGATTATGCATGGGTTTTCCACATGGCCCCATGCATTGGGTAGCTAAGTCCTAGTCTACTACTAGTTAATTGGAATGATGCCAATTAGATTTGGCTGGTGCTTGCCAGGCAAGCCCTAAAGCTCTAGCCTTTTATGATTTCTATCTAAAAGTAGGGTTGGCTTTTGAAAATTTACTTAAGTATTTCAATGTAAACTGACTAGATCCAGAGTGGTTCCTAAATCCAGTATCAATGAACATTGACACAACCATAGGGTGAGACTGAAGGGCAGCTAACTGCAAACCCAAATTATCAAGGATGTCCAGAAGCCAGCAGGAGCTGGAGCTGTGTGCTGACACCTTGATTTCAGAGGTATGCTCTAGATCTGGAGAGGACAGGTAAGCAGTTCCCCTCCACCGAAGGCAGCAGACCCATTTCCCAGTTATTGCTGCATTCTTTCCAGTGTTTAGTGACTGTCACATGGCAGCTGTGACAAAATATAGAAACCAGTGGTGTCCACTGCTGTGAGCAAAGCTTTAACCTTTTGGAAATTCCTAGCTTTTATAGTCCCAGGATCTGCTGTGGGACACCATGTCACATTTAGTTATCATAGTGCCTTTGTTTTCCCTGAACTGTGACAGTTTCCTTGTCTTTGCTTTCTCATGGCTTTGTAGTTGTGAAGGTTTGTTCTGTGGATGTCCTTCAATTCAGAGCTGTCTCATGTGACTCCTATAACTGAGAACACAAGAAGGAGGTTGCCTTCTTGATGGTCAGTTTGTGGGTCTGGGGGATTGCCATGGCCCCACCAGAGAGATACGGAGATTGCTGGCTGCTCACACACCAGCTTCTGGGGAAGCTGCTGCTCCTTCTCCCCAGTACTCTTGTTTAACGGCCTCACTCCAGGCAGTGAAGTCTATGTTTTTTGAATATAGACTTAGAATATTTCTGTAAGGAAGATTTGTTGCTGTCTCCACTCATTTGCTTATTCAATCATTTATTCATCTTGACTTAGATTCATGCCCTGTGAATTTATAACTTTTTTTATTGCATTTTTCATTTCCAACAAAATCTTTTTTCTCCTGCTCAGTTTTCCCCCTTTACAATTATACTTCCCCAAACCCACAACCCGAGTCTCTTCCTCTCCATCTTTTTTTCCTCTGTTATCATCATCTTTCTCTTTCTGTTTCCGTCCTTCACTTGCTGAATATTAACTGAGCCCCAAAAGCTGTCTTTAAAAGAGATGGTAAATTATGATGGAAAGTTTACTATCTCCAGACCACAAAGCCTAAAAGATTCCATCATGTCCTGCTTACTGTGCCAGCTCTGAAAATGTAGAAGCTCTTTGGGGGTACCCCAAATGGAAAAGGGCTCCTTTTTTATACAACCAGTCTCCTCTCTAAAAGTCCACAAACTGATCCTGATGTGCTGATTTCCTTCCTCTGTGCACTCTCTAGGGAGGATTACATTATCTTCCTGTTTTCAATCTCTAACAATGATTCTGAAATCTAGCCCCTCATGGTGGCCAGAGGCTTAGGGTTAGGGTGATATTTGGCTGGACTTGGAATTTATTCTACTGCTGCTGTTACGGGGAATAGATGCTTCTAATGCTGTCCAGATGATGCTTTTCTCCTGGCCTTTAAACCTTGATTTTATTAACTAATGACATAGCATCATTTACTGTTAGTAACTCTTTCCTTGAACTTGCTAAGTCCAGGCAGGTAGAGCTTGGAGAAGTTGTAACCTAAAGCTATCTAAATAACTTACTCTAATTGTCTCTCAGCATCTCTGTTGAGGTATTCAGCATCATCTAAAATTAGCGCTGAACCACAGAAGTCTGTTCCCATCTTACCTAAGTGTTTTCAGCATCTCCTTTCAGCTGAAGACACACACGTGAGGTCCTGTAAAAAGCCTTGACTTATCTTGTCATTTTTGAGTATTTTTGTGCATAGTGATGCTGAGCCACAGGCTAGACAGACAATTTTAATGTTTTTTGAACTTTGAAAACATCCTTTCTTGTTTTTGACTCTTGGATGACTTCTTTCTCATTTCTCTTTCATTTCTGCTTTCTTCATGATCATAAAGAAATATTTACTCCACAAGTACCTTTCCATACTATGGAGTCATGGCTTCTCTGTGGCTCCATAGTCTTCCCATACCATATGCCTTTTAGGTTATATTTTTATTATCTAAATATGTTGATTTCCTCTAGAGGCTGAGCTGTGAGCAAATTGGAATTGCGCTTTTTTATCTTTCTGTGTTCCTGCTCAACCACACAGGAGCTGGTTTTCAATGCACATTTACTTAAGGATGAAGGAGTCCAAATCTGCACAGATCTTACTTTCTTCTTGTCAGCTCAATGTTAGTTCTCTGAGGGACATTTCCATCTCATATAAAATTTGCTATCTAGGTGACTTTAGTTTCAAGTGATCTCCTTTGTTAACTCACAACAAACTGCAGCATGAATATGAGGTACAGATTGCAGAAAAAGGCCTTGAGGTTTCAGAGGCTAACTTGGCCGCTGCTTATTGAGACATTTGTGCTAACAAATGTTGTGGCACAGTTTAGTGTGGCACACAGTTATGTACCCCAAAAAAGGGCATAGAACAAGCAGTCCTAAGCTGTCTCCTTTTTCTGCTCCTTTCTTGCTATATTGTGTTCTGAATCTGCTTCCTCTTCTTGGTCCAGCAGTCATCAGTGCCAACCGCCCCTCCACCACTCAGCTCTTGCAAACATTTTTCCCACTTTCTTTTCCTTCTTTCCTCCCTGCCTTTGTCCCTCTTCTCCTCCCTCTGCCCCTCCCTCTCCATACTCATCTTCTGTGATGGTGAGGTAAACTGGGCAGGATTTGTAACCACGTAGGAGACAACACACTAGGCAAATTTGAGGGAAAATTTAGTGTCTGTTTATGCCAACAGGGATTATCTTGATTAGGTTAATTGAGGTCTAGAGGCTTGCCCACTGTGGATGGCATCATTTTCAGAGATAAATTCTGGCTGTATGAAAAGGAGGAACAGGTTGAAGACAAAACATTGATTACTCTCTTTTTCCTGACTGCAGGCAGATGTAATCAGCCAGCCTCCTGCTTCTGTGCTATGATTTGCCCATCATTATGAACAATACCCCAGAACTGTGAGCCAAAATAATCCTCCCTTCCTCACACTGCTTTTGTTAGAAAATTTTATTACAATAAATGGAAAAAAAAAAAACCCAAGATGCACTACTGAAATTTCTGTGATACAGAAAATGTTTCCAATGGCTTGGAAAATGTTTATGCCTCAGGGTTCCAGAAACATTCTTCTGTAAATTTTCACTTGATTCTATTTTAGACATTACTCACTCTGTTTTCAGACCATTAAGTTGAGATTCATAGAGTTTATACTTTATCTACTTATTCCTCGATAGGAGATTTGGATATGGAATTCTGTTTTTGTTCACTTATTGTGTGTGTGCATGAGCTTGTGTGTATGTGTGTGTGTGTTCATGAATTTGTGTGTATATTTGGTGTGTGTGTGTAAGTCAGAGGATAACCTTGGGGAGTGGTGTTCCTTAGGTGCTTGCCCCCTTAGTTTTAGAGCAGGAGTTGTTCATTGGCATGGAACTTACCAGCAAGACAGTGCTTATCATTTAGAGAGCTGGAAGTATCTTCCTATCTCCAGCCCTGGATGGCAGGAATGTATGACCACACCCTTACATTTTTTAATGTGGGTTCTGGGGCTAGAACTCAGTTCTACATACTTACAAGGATTTACCAATTGAGCTGTCTACATAGTCCTAGTCTCTAATTTTGACTTATATATATAATTAAATATTAACTATATTAATGGGCTAGAACATGATAGTTGATATATTACATTGTGTTATATTCAAATGGATTTCAATATAACCATGTCACCCAAAACTTACCATTTGATTATATACCACTCAGGCTTCCTCCTTGATTTCTGAGATTTACAGTTCATTCCTGTTGTTACAGACATCATGTAGGGACAACGTGCAAATTGCTTGCTTCTAGAGAACTGCCTTTGTTCCCACTGATCCTTCTTTCCTAATGCACCCTCCCTCCCTCCTTCCCTCCCTCCCTCAACTTCCCCAAGCCCCTCTTAGTTACTGTTATACTGCCAACCACCATGACTTCAACTTTTATAAATAAAACCTATGGGTGAGATCATGTAGTACTTGGGTATTTTTTGTATCTATTTTATTTTGGTCTTCACTTCCATCTGTGCTGTCACAAATGGCCATACTTTGTTATTTGTGGCTATATTTTATTCCACTCTATATATGTACCATAATTTCCTATCATTCTTTTATGCATCTGTATTCTTTCTTCTCTGCAGTAAGTTGACAGACACTGGGGTTTTTTGAATTATGGTTTTACATCAAATCCAATTTGCTTTTCTATTCAAACAAAACATACCTTGATGATATCATTTGGACCTTGAGAAAGTGATATCTCAAATTACATGAGGCCATTTGAGAGTACCATACTGGTAACTTAAATTACATTGGGAGATCTCACTTAACGGAGCCAATGCTTTGTCAGCAGTGAGTTACTTCTGGTTTTCTGTCTGCATAAGAGATGATTGTGATAAAAAAAAATTAGGGTCAGATGTAGCCTTTACAAGTTTTGACAATGAGATTGTGAATATTTATGTGAATGTGTGTGTATATATGTGTGTGTATGCATGTTGCAGAAAAGGAAATATCAAAAACCTTGTTATCTATTTTATTGCCTTTGAAACAAAAAAGTAAACCATAAAATAAAAATGTTCTTTGTTAACAGAGGTGTCTCTGCATTCATATTTTTTATTCTTTTTAGGCTAATATCAATTTAAGAAGTTGAATATAGACTGACTGAGAGAATGGATATAAAAGAATGCATATCATTCTGTACCTCCTGGTCACCAGTGAACTTAGACATACATGACAGTCTTCATGTATTTTCTGTAATTCCATGTAGCTAATATTACTCCTGACTGGTAGTTTTCATTCTTTAGGACAGCTAATGAAATATGAACCAGGGTTCTAGCCACATGGTGATAAATGCATGTTTAATTCCTTTGCAGCTTAACTAGCTCATGAAATTTTTCCTTTGCTCTCTATAGCAGCCTGGTTGAATCAGCACTATAGCCGTCTGCCCGATTATCCTGGGGTATGGGCCTCAAAATTTCCCAGCCTCATGGTTTATGTGGTTTTGCATAACTAGGTAATTTGAAAATGATTCATCATCTGGGTTTTGCTGTGTTTGCTTGTTTCGTCTGTTCATTTTAAAGAGGGCCATCTAAGCAGGAGGAGAGATGTAAATATGTACATGTTGCTGGGTTTAGAACCTGATGTTTCCATGCCTTACCCTAGCTCCAGGAACAATTTTAGGATGTGAGGCTTCTGAGCCAGCCTCTTGGCCTCAAGCCTCTTCTGTATCCTCTCCTATGACAGCCATCCTCTTCCAGTAGCCAGGACAGCCAGACTTTTTCCTCACGGCACATGTCTTTTAAGTCTGACTGGAAGAGGAAGCCTTGGTCATTTGTTCTATAGGACACAGTACAGAGTTGACACACACAGTGCTCAGTCATGTATCCCTGCCTCTACCTCTATTCATTGTTGGATGTAAGTTTTGAGATGGCACTTGGGGTGATTATTCATTTGATTATAGAGAAAATCAAGTCTAGGCAACACTTTCACTATTGGTTGGAGATCTAGCCAGGAACATCCTGTAAGTTCTTGGAGGTTTTCCTAGCACCGGGTCTTTTTCCAACCCCCACTGACTTCCTCTATTAAGATCACCATCTTTTTTTCTTTCTCCCTCATTATTATCTCAATCATCTCCTTCTCTCATTATTTGTTCCCAGTCCTTCTTGGTTGCAACCTTCTTATGCTCCCAACTTGCTATGGAGATATTTTCTATTTTCTCTTCTTAAGGGAATCCCTGGATGTCTCTCTTACATCTTAAACTTATGGAGTTTATAATATTAGCATTTACAAATTCATTTATTAGTGTGCGTGCACATGCATGTGTAACACATGTCAAGGTCAGAGCATCACTTTCAGGAGTCTGTTGTCTTATTTCACTGTGAGCTCTGGGGAACAAGCTCAGGTCATCAAGCCTGGTCAACAGGCACCTGTACTGGCTAAGCTACCATGCTGGCCTCAGTATTTCTAAATGCCATCAACTAAATAGCAATGACCTAAACCAAGTAATTATTGCTGGGCAGGTGAAGAGTTCAGCAGTCCTGAATTCAAATTTATGCAGCATTTTTGCTGCCTGGGCTCTTTTCTTTTTCCTTTTCTCTTTTCAATGTTTCTAAGAAGGAGTCCTTATTTGAAAAATGAAGATATTGATATGGTACGGCAGGGCTGGTGTGAGGCTAATGGTGTTTATCAAAGGCCTGACACAAATTGGGACTTACTGGAAACAATTGTTGTTGTTAAAATGATTTCATATACTTTCTTTGCAGAATTGAAACAAAGACTGTTTAAGTGGCCAGTAAGATGGCTCAGCTGGTAAATGTGCCTGCTGCCAATCCTGGCAATCCAGAGTTCAGTTCCTGTGACCACAGGGTAGGGAGAACTTACTCACAACAATTTTCCTCTGGCCTCCACCCATGCAGCATGGTGTGTGTACATAAGGTATGTGTGTGCAGACATGCTATGGTGCATAGACGGGGAAGTTTTCCAGTGATTTATTGTTTAGTTGAGTAACTACAGTATTTTGATGAATATATTTCTTACATGTAAAGATAATGGAACTTTTGGTGCAACAGATAATCAAAGTTAATACTCTACTTTAAAAACAAAACAAAACAAAAACTTGCCTTCAAGAAAACAACATAATAACCAACTTTACTTGCCTTGGATTTCCCATGTAGTCAACTTTTATAACCCCAGCTGTAATCTTCCCTGCCCTTGACCCAGACAATGCATGTGTATCATTTGTTGAAAGCAGCAAATGTAGAGGTCAAAAGAAATCTTATAAAATGAATATCCACCATAAATATTGTAGATAGTACTGAACACAACATTTGGTTATTGGTTCATAAACAATGATGTTTGTAATATTGTTTGTTGTTTGGGTCATTTGGAGTCAGCTGGAGTCAGTGACTTAATCCATTGTAAAACTCATAAAGATTTCTGTAAAGTATCCCTCAATCCTTCCCCATGAGATGCTGCTTTCCTTGCTGTTCAATAAAGACAGAAGAAAGCCATTGTTAGAGACAAACACAGACAGACAGAGACACAGGGACATATTCATAAAACAGCTTTCATGCAGGCATAAATTCAGACTCATACAACACACAGATGGAGGGTCGAAGACACAGGAAGCCCGAAACAGGGAAGTAAAATCTGTACTCACTTTCAAAAAGAAGTGTGTTTATTTTTTTCCCTAATGTTACACCAATGCATTACTGATGACTGGAAGTTAATTCTTTATGTGTT
Source organism: Sigmodon hispidus (assembly GCA_004025045.1). NCBI lineage: Eukaryota > Metazoa > Chordata > Mammalia > Rodentia > Cricetidae > Sigmodon > Sigmodon hispidus. The sequence goes on along the minus strand of PVIH01014191.1, from coordinate 34,805 downwards.
TAATTTATACACTAAGAGTGCAGATAATAGCTTACAATGCCTATCACCATCTAGCTCCTTTCTGATACTGTCTTATATACTCCTATGATCAGCTTCACTCCAACTACTCATTTCCTTTATCTTAGTATTGTCCTAGACCAAGTGTTTACATAATGGCTGTTTGTCCTTAGCTATCTGAGGGAACCATGACATCAACAATCTTGAGTTTCTAGGTAAATATCTGTGTGGTCTTTATATAAGAGTAAAAATATAGTATTTTTTATATATCCTCATCTCATGCTTGCTTCTTATTTTGATGTGTCCCCAAAATTGAGGTGTTGAAATTTAGTGGTCAGTGTCTTAGCACCAAGATGGGCCTTTCAGGTGTGGCTAGTTCATGAGACTGGAACCTTCAGGAAGAGAATTAGGGTCCTTGTTATAGACCTAAGTATAATAAGTACCTTGTTTTTGTTCCTATTCCACAGGAAGACACAGTATAAGAGGTGTCATCTTCAAAGCAGAGCTTTATCTGTCTCCTCTTACTCTGAATTACTCCACCAAGTAAAAGCAGGATTCTTTAAGAGTGATGTTCACTGCTAGATGTATAGTATCTTATGGTGAAGGACATGAATTAGTGTTTAGTAATTGGATATTCATTTTATAAATGCTCATGATCCTAGCACTCTAGAAAACTTTTTTTTTTGTGTAAAAGGCAGTAGACAAACTCATGTCAAACAAGGAAGAGTTAATAGTATTCTTTACAACATTCTGAATTCATAGGGAAAGTTGAAGTTAGTCACAGTTTTCTAAAGTATAAAAAAACACATGTAGACTTTCTAAATTTAGAGCAGGGATCTTAATTATATCTGGTTATAGATTTTGATCTATAGATGATCTGAAAGAATTTTTTAAACCCAAGCTACTAGTCACTAAAGTAAGAACATTACATATTCCTCTGCTGAGATTTTTACAAAAATAGGTACACATGCTCTGGAATTCAGGTGGATGAGATTTCATCTGTCTTCCCAAGCTCCTTCAAGTTTTTAAAAAGAGAAATTCCTAAGAAGCATAATTATGAACCATATCGAGTAATTGAGAGTCAGGATGTCACCTGAGTTACATAAAAATGATACTGATTGATCCTAGTTGCAAAAATAATCACAACTATGATGTTGAAGGTCAGGATAGGCAGATGCTATTTTTCCCACTGAATCCTGTGCTTCAGGCATTTGATCCTCACAGCAGCCACATAATGAAATAGGTAGTTTCTGACCCATATAGCTCCATGGTTTAGACCTGCCTGCCACTGCTTAGGGCCCCCAAAATGACTCAGACACTTATATTCATTACATTCTACTTGGCCTATAGCTCAGGCATATTGCTAGCTAACTACTGTATCTTAATTCAACCCATTTGCATTAATCTGCCTTGCCACTTGGCCCATGACTTAACTATGTTACTTTTACATGTTGATTCTTGGGTGGCTGGATGATGTCTCTCTTGACTCTGCCTTCCTTCCCCATCTATGTTCTAATTCTCCACCTACTTCTAAGATGCATGCAATAGGCCAAGAGAGTTCCTTTATTAACAGCATACAGAAAGACATCTCACATCAACATAAACATTATTTTCATTTGCATGTAAGGCATCCTAGGTGTGAAGAGAGCAAAAAAAAAAAAAAAATTACCAACCCAATATAGAAACCTCAGACATGGGAATGTTTGGTGTCAATGGCCCCCATGCTCTACTTTATGGCTCTCTCATCTGGAGAATAAGTCAAAATCCAAAAAGTATATAAGACAATGTGTAAGTGTGTGTTTGTGTGTGTGTGTGTGTGTGTGTGTGTGTGTGTGTGTGTGTGTATAAGAGAGTTGGTAATGGTTGAGTTGTTAAATAATTAAAGCTATTGTGAAGAACCCAACACCATTGTCAAAGTTGGCGCTGTTCCTTTACTTCATCAGCATAGCTAAAAGAAAATTTTAATCTATAAAATGAAATAATAGAAAACCAGAGAAACAAGAGCCCCTTTCCCTACCCAATATAGCTCAGCCAGATATAGTGAGAGGTCTACTGGAGGCCACAGAAAAGCATGAACTCCTCCTTTTTGACACCCTCTGTACCAAAAAACATCTTTTTGGTTTTATTTGTGTGGCTGGGAGGAAACTTTGCCAAGGAGAAGACACTGGGTTATTTTAAGAATATGTGCCCTGGGGTTTAAATGATCAAATTGTAATAGACCAGTTTATACTGCAAAATGTTTCTGAGTGAGAAATCAAATACACCCAAGCATTGTTATATTTGTAGATTTTGCTTAATCTCTGCCAATATCCAGAATGCTGGATATTGGAAAATCACAGGAGCCTGGAGGGAGGCCATGCCTTGTACCATGTGATTTCCTGTATAGACCCTCAACTCTTCCCTTATTAACCCACAAAAATGCTGCCTACTCAGCCACTACAACCAATCAACACTTGAGCCAGGTAGCATGAAAAAATCTGAAAAAAAAATTGTAAATCCCCTCCTCCTATGGTTTGTAGTATATTTAGTACAGTAGTTCCCAAGTTTTAATGAATATTAAAGTCACCTAGAAAGCTAGTTGTGAAAATAAAACCGACTATCACCTGTGGGGATCACATTCTTAAAAGCTGAGCCCCTGATCTCTTTTAGGTGATGCTAAAGAAGGTGGTTCCAGAAGCTCACTTCAATATTGTCTTAATTCTTTATGTGGGCCTCAACAAAATAGCTTAGACTTGGTAATGTATGCATAATAAAAATAATCCTTCAATACTGGAGACTGGGAAGTTAAAGAACAATATTCTAGAATGTTTTTCGTCTAGTCACAGCTTTGTTTCCGATAGAGGGTTCTTTTTTTACTGTGTCCTCACATTGGAGAAAGGGCAAGGGAGTCACTTTTATGAGGCTGCTAATCCTATTCATGACAGTGAGATCTCATGAATTAGCTACTCTCCATTGGCCTCACTTTCTAATAAATATCACAATAGGTATAGGCTTCCTGACTCCTGCATATTTACATTTTGAAAGCCATCACTATATAACTGTAAGAGATATGTAGTGGGCTGGTGAATAGAAGATTTATCAGATAGAAGATGAATCTATCAATAAGAAATACATATCAGCAAATTTTGAGACAATGGGACAGTTTGTAATTTGAGTTATTTTAAGGTATTAATGAGGATTATGAAGTATTATCGTGTTATATTACTGTATTATAAAAAATGAATATTTCTTTTGATCTAGTCTATGTGATAAGAAGTAGGAATTGTCTGTGAGCAACTGGGTTCCTCAAAAGAGATAGCCTTAATCCTTAAACTAACTGAAGTGTGACATTTTTTTTTAAGTACTTTAGCCATATAGTTAGTTCTCTATCAGTGTTAAGCATGAGCAATTTGTTTCAGGGAGGAAAAGACTCACTGTGTTTCACAGGGTTAAAAGCAGAATGATTCCTGTATCCATACATTTTCAAGCAAGTCCTGCATTTCAGACTATTTCTTGGGAGACTTGGTTGTATGAACAAGTATTTTGTTAGTTGTTGAACAACCTAGCTGCTGAATTTTCTCCAATGTCAAGTCAAAGCAGTGTGCATTCTGGGAGGGACGCCAGAAACAAATTGTAGTAATTCAGCCTTGTTGTTATAAAGGCATGAATCAAAAGCTCAGAGTCTTGCTGAGACAGCAATCGTCTTAACCTTGTTATACTCCCGAGATGGTGATATGAGGTCTTATCAATGTGGCTGTTATGGCTCTCAAAGGAAAGCTGAGGGTCAAAAATGGCTGACATCCATCACAAAGAGTATTGCTTCATGGGATGTCCAGATAGAGAATTGTGAATACCTATTAAGTTCTCAGTGAAGCAAGACATATATAGTCCACTGCCTGTAGGATGAGGGAAGGGGAAGGTGGTAGAATCAAAAGTAAAACCGGTCAAATGAGATAGAAGTCTACTATCTTAATTTTCTGCCTCACTCATCAGTGTTGTCCATTATCAGTTAAAGAGCTTCTGATTAGGTGAAGATAGTTTTTGCCCTGAAGATTAAAAGCTTTGAGAGTGGCTGAATTTGAAGAGGTTAAAACTTTTGAAAGACGTTTTGTTTTAAACTAAAATCTAGGCTGTGTTCATGTGAAAAGCAAGTCATAAAAGATTCCAAGAATTAATCACATTTAAATTAATGTAAGAACAAGACTGTCAGTGATCTGTGTTTCTCTGTTTTACTCCAGCTTTAAGCCTTTTCCTTAGAAAGATGTCAAGTAAAGATTGATACCAGAAGACAGAGCTTTCTGTCAGGACAATCATTAGCATTCAGTTCCAATAGCATGCCCTCCAGGAAGAAGGGTGATATGCAGAGTGTTCAAAAGCCCAGCCTTTGAAGCGACAAAGAGCTGAGCATGAATCATGACTTTGTCATTCCAATGCTGTGAGACCTTGAGGAAGTTACTTAACCTATTTGTGCCTTGGTTTTATTATCTACAGAACATAGGTGATACCGACACTTGCCTCAGAAGATTTTTGTGAAGATAAAATGAGATAACTTACATAAAAATGTTTCTATGTGCTTGGCACTTGGCATATTCTCTAAATTTTAGAAATTGGAATTTTGTCTCCTCATATTGAGTCCCTTTTTACATAGTTTCTGAGGCAATTGAAGAATTAGAGAAAGTAAGAACAGAGTGAGTGAAAATGTCATCTCATTTCTTAAAGAGTCATTTTAGGAGAGAGATTAGCTTGCCAAATGCATCAGCAAATTGGGTAGACTCACCTGTGGCAGAACCACCTCAGGGTTCAAACAGAAAAAGGAAAAAGGAAATTCTGCAGGAGGCTGGGATTCCAGAGATATGGCCCAGCTGAGCAAGCACACACACAGACACACAGACACACAGACAGACACAGAGAGAGAGAGAGAGAGAGAGAGAGAGAGAGAGAGAGAGAGAGAGGAAGAGGAGGAGGAGGAGGAGGAAGAGAAGGGAGCAAGAGAGAGACAGAGACAGAACCACAGAGACAGAAAGACATAGAGAAGAGAGTCAGAGAGGCATACAGACACTGACATACTCAAAACCCTAACTCCTTATCACAAGTGTATAAGGGACACAAAAGTCGAGAGACACAAGAAAGTGTCAATAGTTTCATCATGTAAAGAAAGGATGGGGGAGATGTTCTCAGCAAGAATAACTCATTTCATTATACTTTATTATTTTAGTTGAGGTTGCCTTTTATCCTTATTTTTTAAATTACAGCTTCTTTGCTCATATCTGGGTACCACTATAACAAATAAGTGGAAATCAAACTAATGGCCACCTACATGGGCTCCTTGCCCACCATTCCAGAGACTTACTGTGTGGGGCTTCCCCTGACCACTCCTGGAAGCATCTGCTCAGGCCCTCCCTCCTTCTTCCCTCCTTCATTCTAGATTCTTATTAATCATCGTGTCTCTTGCCTTTTCCATACAATGACTGTTGTAGTTACATTGGGCCTAATAAATCCAGAAAAAATCTGTCATTTTAAGATTTCAAGTTAATCTCAACAACAGATTTTTTTTAAACTATCTAAAGTTATACAGACACAGGCTGCAAGCCTTAGAACATGGACATATTGGGGCAAGTAATCAGGACCTAACAATGACATTTTAATTGCCTGGATCTACTTGTAGTTGTTTTTCACATACTGTTTATGACATTCTTTTTAATATTTCCTGAATCTATTTGTAAATTTCTCTAGATGTCAAGTCTTTCACATTTTCGTATTTTTCCTACTTTGTTATCTCAATTTTGAAAAACAAAACAACTGTTCATAAGATCAAGCATAATGTACTAAACTAAAACTATTTAAATCAGATAATCTTTAGAAGGGAGGCATGTATCCAGATTTGCTGTGCTCTAAAACAATCAAGATCTTAGTTCTGACTTTTGATTCTATAAACACTGCCTCTGAACAAAAAATGACAATGTAGACTTTCTGTGGACTTTCACTATTGGACAAGAGACAGAGATTGCAGCAATAATGCTTACCAGAAACTATGGGGCTATTTATAGTCTGACTTATTTTAGAGTAAAAAATTAAAATATTGCCATACTTATGAAGTATTTGGAGATTCACACTGCACAGTTTACCTGGATTTCTCTATTAAACTTTGTAGGATGGAGGATTATTTCACACTGGGGTTTATTACTGATTCAGCTTCAGTGGTTGAGAAATATGTGTTGTGATTTGAAATGAACACAGAAAAAAATAATTTTAGCTTCCAGACACAGGTACATTTTAAATGCATGAAGGTTCATCACATATGGATGGAATTAGAAAATTATGGAGACCAGTATGTAATTTTAAGTATTAAAATTTCACTAATATAGCTAAATGATCCATAGAATTAGATTTTTAGCATATGGCTTTATTCTCATCTCATTATTATACAATGTGGTGATGTTATGAAGTTCCTTGCATGTCTTGTTACATTAAAATAAAAAGGTTGTATTTACCCTTAGCCCTGACAATTTCTTTGTGCCATTTTAATATCTTCCTTTCCTTTCCTTAGTTTCATTGCCTAGAAAACAGACTCTGAATTGTCGGACAAAAGAGAGAACCACACAAGCCATCTTGTCAGGTTGGACAGTTATTACCAAAAACATAGAACTAAAGATTTACAGATATTTTAAGAGTGTTCTTAAATGTCCAGATCTTCTGACTCTAGAGAAAGTATTTCTCACTTAGGTATGGTCATTTAGGAATTGGTGAAGAACAAGAGACAGCTAAGAAATGAAGCAAAGGAGGATGAGAAGATTCTAGAAACACTGTTTTAAAACATAATTTTAAGATATAATTTTTGTTTAATCACTTAATTTTCTATATGTCTTCATCTATTACAGAAAGAAAAATCTCCCTGGGAGATAAAACAAGCCTTACCTCAAGGTCTAGTTTCACTAGAGAGTGGTGTCTGGGAGTGCCTGAGAACAAGGGACAGAGAAACCAAGAAAGGATTATACTGTAAAAGTCAGAAAACACTGTTGAACTAGTTGGAGAAGAGCAAGCATTGTAATGTTACTAATTAGGAAAAAGACGTGGGAAGTTAAAAGGACTAAAAAGGAGAGAAAAGGACATTTTGCAATCATAATGTAACCAAATGAACTATGTGTGAAGGTAACTCAGACAAGAAAATTAACCAAAGAGCACACAATACCTAAATATAAAAGCATTAGCTACATGTGCATGCATAAATTATAAAATATAAAGTAAAAATTTTAAAGTATAGGGAAATTAAAATTATTATTGCTTGTTACTATGTACAGAGAGCAGGATAAACAGAAATATTAAGAAAAAACTCAAGAAACAAGACATCAAAAATACCAAATAATCCAATCTAAAAATGAGGTACAGATATAAACAGAATTCTCAACAGAAGAATCTCAAATGGCTAAAAGACATTTAAGAAAGTGCTTAATATCCTTAATCATTAGGGAAATGCAAATTAAAATGACTCTGAGATACCATCTTACACATGTCAGAATGGCTAGGATCAAAAACACTGATTATAGTTTATGTTGAAGAGGATAAAAAGCAAGAGGAACACTCCTCCACTGCTAGTGGGAGTGCAAATGTGTACAGCTACTTTGGAAATCAATATGGCAGTTTCTCAAAAAGTTGTGAATCAGTCTCCCTAAAGACCTAGTAGTATCATTCTTGGGCATATACCCAAGGGATACTCAATCAAACCACAAGTACATTTGCTCAGCTATGTTCATGGCAGCATTATTTGTAATAGCAAAAACTTAAAAACAATCTAGATGCCTCTTAACCAAAGAATGGATAAAGAAAAAGTGGTAAATTTACACAATGGAGAATTACTCAGTGGTTAAAAAAAAGACATCATGAAATTTGCAGTCAAATGGATGAAGCAAGAAAAAAAATCATCCTGTGTGAGGTAGCCCAGGCCCAGCAAACATGGCATGTACTTACTCATAGGTGGATAGTATATGTAAGGCAAAGAATAACCAGGCTACAATCCACAGGCTTAGAGAAGCTGGGTAACAAGGAGTAATCTAAGATAGATACATGGATTGTCCTGGGAAAGGGAAATAGATGAGATATCCAGGGAAAACTAGGGATGGGAGGGTAGAAGGGAGGGTAAGGAAGCTGGAAACATGGGAGATCAGTATGGTTCAGCTTGGGGTGGGGTGGAGAGGGAGAGCAATTAGAGAGATTTCTTGATAGAGGAGGGCATTATGGGGTTAGGGAGAAACCTGGTGCCAGGGAAACTCCTAGGAATGCACAAGTATGACATCAGCTAAGACTCCTAGAAATAATGGCGTGGGTGCCTGAACTGGCCTCTTGTAATCAGATTGGTGACTACTTCAATAGTCATCATAGAACCATCATCCCACAACTGATGATAGCAGATGCAGAGAAACACAGCCAAGCACTGAGCCAAGATCCAGGAATGAAATGGATGAGAGTAAAGAGGGATTATATAAATAAGGAAGGGGATTAAGATTATAATAGGGGAAACCCTCAGGACCAGTTGCCTTGGGATCTGGGAACTCATGAACTCTAGACTGACAGCTAGGAAGCCTCCATGTGACTGACTTAGGCCTTCTGCAAGTGAATGACAGTTGTGTAGTTTGGTCTGTTTGTGGGGTCTTTAGCGGTGGGACCAGAATCTATTCAAGGAGCTGGCTTTTTGGAACCTTCACCTTTGGTGCGATGCCTCACTCAGACTTGAAGCATGGGGTCGGGGGAGTGATCCTGTCTCAAGTTGATATTCCATGCTTTCCTGATTCCCATGGGGGAAGCCTGCTTCTTCCTGAGAAGTGAATGGGGGAGCTGAAAGGAGGTGGGAGGAGGGAACAAGAGGAGTAGGGGGGGAAACGGTAGTGGGTATGTAAAATAAATTAAAAGATTAACAGTAAAAAATACATATTCTAGGTTTGAAATTCAGACCCCCATTCAGAGGTTAGCAGACTCCGGCACCTGGAACATCCTTCTGGAGAGTTCCTCTCTGAGACTGAGGTCAATCCCTAGAGTCTGATATTAGACTCTTCCTAGCAGACAGGAGCTAGGGTTTGGCTGTGAGGGGCTCCTCCAGATACACCTAAAAGAGGGGACCTTACAGGCAGGGCCCACCTCCAGGGTGAACTGCATCCTCAATGAGTGACTGAGGCTTTAAAATTCAGACCCCTGTCCAGAGCAACGTCTGAGATCGAGCAGACCCCTTGCTAAGAGGAGACAGGAGACATATAAGCCCTCTTGCCACAACTGGCAAAGAGCTGCCTAATCGTGAATCACTGAAGCCATGGGCAGGTGCCAGTGCAAGAATACATATAGCAATATAAAGAACAACAAGGCAACTCCAGAAGAAAGTGGTGGCTCTACAACTACAAGAACTGAACAGTGCAATGAAGAGGAAACAGAAGGAAACAACACCAAAAACAACTTTATAAAGACTACAAAGCCTTCAAAGAAGATATAAAAAAAATCCTTAAAAAATAGAAGAAAATACAAGCAAAAAATTGGAAGAGATGAACAAATCCTTGAAAGAAACCAAGAAAAAGTAAACCAAAAAATAAAAGAAACATTCCAGGAACTAAAAACTGAAATAGAAGCAATAAAAAGGCACAAAATGAGGCAAAGATGGATATAGAAAACCTGAAGAAAAGAGCTAGAACTACAGATACAAGCATAACCAACAGAATCCAAGAGATGGAAGAGAGAATGTCTGAAGTGGAAGACTCAGTAGCTCAAATAGATATATCAGTAAAAAAAAAATACTAAAACCAAAAAGGCCATAACACAAAATGTTCAGGAAATCTGGGACACCATGAAAAGACTTACTTGAGAATAATAGGAATAGAAGAAGGAGAAGAATACCAGCTCAAAGGCACAGGTAATGTATTTAAGAAAATCATACAAGAAAACTTTCCTAACTTAAAGAAGGAAATGTGCCTATTAAGATACAAAAAGATTGCAGAACACCAATTAGATATGACCCCTCAAAATAGTCAGCTTGTCACATAATAATCAAGACATAAACTGTACAGAACAAAGAAAAAATTTTAAGAGCTGCAAAAGAAAAGGGCCAACTTACCTATAATGGCAGACCCATCAGAATCACACCTGACTATTCAATGGAAATGATGAAAGTAAGAAGGAAGGGTTTGGTCAGAAGTTATACAGACACTAAAAGAGCATGGATGCCAACCTAGACTAATATGCCTAGCAAAACTGTCAGTCACCAGAGATAGAGTAAACAAGATATTTCATAACAAAGTCAGATTGAAACAATACCTATCTACCAATCTGGCACTCCAGAAAGCATTCGAGGGAAAACTCCAACTTAAGGATCCCAGATACACCGATGAAACCACAAACAATCAATATCCCCACAGAAGAATAGCCCAGAGAAAGGAAATACACACAAGCTACCACCAAAAATAGCAGGAACTATCAATCAATGGTCACTAATATCCCTTAATATCAATAGAATCAATTCACCTATAAAAAGACACACACTAACAAGATGGATACAAAAAAGAAGCCATCCTTCTGCTGCATACAAGAAACACACCTCAATGACAAAGACAGACACAGGCTCAGAGCAAAGGGTTGGGAAAAGATTTTCCAATCAAATGATCCAGAGAAATAAGCTGGGGTTGCATCTAATATCTAATGAAATAGACTTTAAGCTAAAAGCAATTAAAAGGGACCAAGATGGACATTACTTATTCATCACAGGAAAAATTGGTGAAGAAGAGATTTCAATCCTGAATATTTATGTCTCTATTAAAAGGGTACCTAGCTATGTAAAAGAAACACTGCCTAAAGCTCAAATCCCACATCAGTACTCACACCCTAATAGTGAGAGGCTTCAATTCCCCACTTTCACCCCAGAATAGGTCAACCAGACAGAGACTCAACAGAGAAGTAATAATACAAATGGATTTAATAGATATTTACAGAAGCTTCCACCCAAATGCAAAGAAATATACATATTTCTTAGCTCCTCATGGAACTTTCTCTAAAATTGACCACATAATTGGTCATAAAGCAAATATTAACAGATTTAAAAAAATGGAAATAATCCCTTGTAATATATCAGACCACCAGGGCCTAAAGTTAGAGTTCAACAACATCAAAAATCAAAGAAAGCCTACCAACTCATGAAAACTAAACATCACTCAGCTGAACCACCTCTGGGTCAAGGAAGAAATTAAGAAAGAAATCAAAGTGTTCCTAGAATTTAACGAAAATGAATCTACAAAGTACCCAAACTTGTGGGACACAATGAAAGCAGACTTAAGAGAAAAATTCATAGCACTAGATGCCTATATGAAAAACCTAAAGAACACACTAGAGTTCTAAAAGCACAGCTGAAAGCCTTAGAACAATTAGAAGCAAACTCACCTAGAAAGAGTAGATGGCAGGAAATAATCAAACTTAGAAATGAAATCAATACAATTGAAACAAAAAGTACAATACAAAGAATCAATGAATAAAAGATTTGGATCTTCGAGAAGGTCAACAAGATAGATAAGTCCTTATCCAAAGTAATCAAAAAGAAGAGGGAGAATATCCAAATCAACAAAATCAGAAATGAAAAGGAGGATATAACAACAGAACCCCAGGATATCCAGAAAATTATCAACTCATACATTGTAAATCCATATTCCACAAAAATGGAAAACCTAGAAGAAATGGACAGCTTTTTGGACAGGTACCATTTACCAAAATTAAATAAAGACAAGATTAAATACCTAAACAGACCTATAAGCCTTAAGGAAATTGAAGCTGTCATTAAAGCCTACCAAGTAAAAAAAGCCTAGGTCCAGATGATTTCAGTGCTGAATTCTACCAGATATTCAAAAAACAATTACTACCATTACTCCTCAAACTGTTTCACACAGTAGAAACTGAAGGAACATTGCCAAATTCCTTTTATGAAGCCACAATTACCCTAATACCCAAGCCACTCAAAGACACAACAAAGAAGGAGAATTATAGAACAATTTCCCTCATGAATATGATGCTAATATTCTCAACAAAATTTGGGCAAACCATGTACAACAATATATAAAAAATATCATCCACCATGACCAAGTAGGCTTCATTTCAGAAATGCAGGGATGGATCAACATATGAAAAACCATAAATGTCATCTATCATATAAGCAAGCTAAAGGAAAAAAAAAAACCACATGATTATATCCTTAGATGCTGAAAAAGCCTTTGACAAAATCCAACACTCTTTTATGATAAAAGTTCTGCAGAGTTCAGGAATACATGTAAAATACCTCAATATGATAAAGGCAATTTACAAGAAGCTGACAGCCAACATCAAACTTAATGGAGAAAAACTCAAAGCAATCCCACTAAAATCAGGAACTAGACAAGGATGTCCTCTCTCCCCTTATCTATTCAATATAGTTCTCAAAGGGCTAGCTAAAGCAATAAGAACACCTGATCTTTGACAAAGACGCCCAAAATATTCAATGGAAAAAAGATGGTATCTTTAACAAATGGTGTTGGCATAGCTGGATGGTAGTGTGGAGTAATTGCAAATAGATCCAAGCCTGTCACCCTGCACAAAACTCAAATGCAAGTGGATCAAAGACTTCAACATAAACCCAGCCACTTTTAACTTGATAGAAAAGAAAATGGGAAATATTCTTCTATGAACTGGCACAGGCGACCACTTCCTAAATATAACACCATTAGCACAGACACTAAGATCAACAATCAATATGGATCTCCTGAAGCTGAGAAGCTTCTGTAAAGCCAAGGACACTGTCAATAGGACAAAATGACAGCCTACAGAATGGGAAAAGATTTTTCACCAACCCTACAAGTGATAGAGAACTTATCTCTAAAATATATAGAGTACTCAAAAAACTAGAGCCCAAAACATTGACTAACCCAATTAAAAACATGGGGTTCAGAACTAAAATGTGTATTCTCAGCAGAAGAATTACGAATGGTTGAAAGGCACTTGAAAATGTGCTCAACATCTTTAGCCATCAGAGAAATGCAAATCAAAACAACTTTGAGATACCACCTTTCACCTGTCAGATTGGCTAAGATAAAAGACCCAGAGGACAGCCTATGCTGGAGAGGTTTCAGAGCAAGGGGACACTCCTCCATTGTTGGTAGGAGTGTAAGCTTGTTCAGTCACTCTGAAATGCAGTATGGCACTTTCTCAGAAAACTGGGAATCCATCTCCCCAAAGATTCAGCAATATCACTTCTGAGCATATATCCTAAAGATGCACATTCGCATTCTAAAGACATTAGCTCAATTATTTTCATAGCAGCATTATTCATAGTAGCAAGAACCTGGAAACAACCTAGATGCCCCTCAACTGAAGAATGAATTAGCAAACTGTGGTACATCTAAACAATGGAGTCTAGTCAGCAGTAAGAAAAAATGATATCCTAAAATTTGCAGGCAAATGGATGGATTTGTAACATATCCTCCTGAGCGAGGTATCACAAACCCAGAATGATAAGCAGGGGATGTACTCACTCATTAGTGGATTCTAAACAAAAAAGCAAAAAGCAAAGCATGTCCATGCTGTGAACCACAACCACTCAACAGCTTGGGATCTGAAACTCCTTGGATTGGCATTTTAGATACTACTACCTCCAGAGGAGTACCTGACCCAGTCTTGATGTTGCAGTGAGGATACTGGGTCTTAACTGAGCCATACAGAGGCCTTGGGACCTTCAGCCCTGCTGGGGAGGAGATAAAGAGATATGTAATAGAGAGAGTTACTGGAAGGGGTGGGATGGGGAAGGAATTTAAACAAGGATAATCATGGATAAAACATATGTCTTTATTCATAATAAAAAATAAAAAAAATACATATCCCTCGAGTCCAGAATACTTATTCTCTGTTTTTATAGAATCTTTGTAAACTATATCATGAAATTAATCATACAGCAAATCTTGATCACTTATTTTTACTTTTACTTCTTACAATAGGCTCAGAACTTTGGCAGAAACCTTCCTCTTCCTCAAAGACCAGGCTAGAATCTTCATCCACAGAAGCCAGCTCAGCATTCAGAACCTGAGAAGCCAGGCCAATTTTCTGAAAACCATACAGAAGAACCCCTACTCTATCAGAAGCTATCCCAGTATCTGAAACACAGAGGAAGGTCCTCAGGTCAGATGAGAAGCCATGTACACATATAGCAAAAACTTCATCCCCAAACTTGGGCAGCAACATCCTGTTAGATCACAGCTATCTATCATAAGTACATCCTCCAATGTGAGTCAATACCCTCTACTCAGCCACAGGCGATGTATTCAAAAGACCAGAAACAAAACAGAAACTAATGAAGAAAACACCTATCTGACAAAGAAAAATCCAGAAATTGTCAACTAGACCTGTAATCATTTACAATCCACATGTCTAAAATAAGTATATGAACAAAAACAATAGCGACCATACCAATATGTCATACAGCAATCCTAAAAATTCTTAATCGGCCAAATCAAAAGAAAATGATCTTGGCCAAATCAAAAGAAAATTTTATGATGGGAATAAAGGTCACTAAAGAGGAGATGAAAAACTCATTTAAAGAAATTGAAAAAAACACTACCAAAATTTACTAGAAATCAATTAAATTCTTAGGGAATTCCAAGAAAGCCTAGAAAATACAAACAAACAGAAGAAAATTATTCAAGACATGAAAATCAAAATAGAGGCAATAAGAAAAAAATACAAACTAAGGCAATTCTGGGAATGGACAATTTAGGTAAGTGTAAAGGAACTACAGACTGAAGGATCCTCAATCAAATTCAAGAGATGGAAGAGAGAATATCAGATACAACAGAAGAAACAGATATATATGTCAATGAAAATGTTAGATCTAAAACACTCCTAACCAAAACATCCAGGAAATCTAGGCCACTATGAAAATTCCAATGCTAAGAATAATAGGAGTAGAAGAAAGAGACAAATCTGAGCTCAAAAAATCCAGAAAATATATTTAATTAAATTTTAAAAATATTTCTAACCAAAAAAAGACATGCCTATAAAGGTACAAAAATACAGAACACTAAATAGATTGAATCAGAGAAAAGAGTCCCAGGTTACATAATAATCAGAATACTACACATATAGAACAAAAGAAGAATATTGAAAGCTACAAGAGAAAAAAAGCCATGTATCATATAAAGGCATACCTATAAGAATTAAATGTGATTACTCAATAAAGACTCTAAAACCCAGAAAAGCCTGAACAGGTGACTCGTAGACTCTTAAGACACCATGAATGACAGCCCAGATCACTATACTCAGCAAAATTTTAAATCACCAAACATGGAGAAAACAGATATTTTTATGACAAAGTCAAATTTAAATGATATTTAACCACAAATGTAACCCTACAGAAGGTGCTAGAAGAAAAACTCTAACTCAAGAAGTTAATTATGTAAACACTTAAACACAGAAATAGTTAATCATACATCATCAAAATCTAAAGAAGGAAAATACACACACACACACACACACACACGCACACACACACACACACACACACACACACACACACACACACACACAAAACCTATTTCTATCACCATCATCAACATAATAACAGGAATAAACAATTCATGGCCATTACTATTTCCCAATATCAATAGGATCAATTTGCCAACAAAAAGATACGGGATAACAGAATGGATATGAAAACAGGATCCATCTTTCTTCTGCATACAAGAATCACACCTCAACATCAAAGATAGATATTACCTCAAAGTAAAGAATTGGAAGAAGTTTTTTCAAGTATATAGACCTTACAAGCAAGCTAGTGTAGCTTTTTAGTATCTAACAAAATAGACTTCAAATCAAAATTAATCATAAGAGACAGAGAAAGACATTTTATATTCATTAAAGGAAAAGTCCACCAGGATGACATCTCAATTCTGAACATCTATGCCCCAAATACAAGGACACCTATGTTTGTAAAAGAAACATTACTAAAGCTTAAATCACATATCAAACCCCAGAGCTTAATAGTGGGAGACTGCAACACCTCTCTCTCACTCATTAGTGGACTCTAAACAAACAAACAAACAAACAAAAAGAGAAAAGCAAAGCATGCCCAAGCTGCAAACCACAACCACTGAACAGCTTGGGATCAGAAACACCATGGACTGACTCCTTGGATCCCATTCCCCCTAGAGGAACACCCGACTCACTCTTGAGGGAGGGGAGAGAAAATTGGATCTGCCAGGAGTGGAGACTGAACTAAGCAATATTGGGGCAGTGCGACCATGGAACTGCCTGCAGCCTGCACAAGGATGGGATGGGGAGTTGTGGAGAAGAAAGAATTAGCTGATGTGGTGGGAGGGGGAAGGGACCTTGAATAAGGATATACAAGGTTAGAAAGTGTGACTTCTTTGTTCATAATAATAATAATAATAATAAAGTGAGCTCACCCCTGACAGTGCCTGGAGTGCCAGGACCCAGAGGCTGGACACTGGTCCAGAGACCTGGAATAGAACCAAATAGGACTGGAGAAAAAAATGTCAATATAATGATGCCTAATGATATTCTGCTCTAATCATAGGTTGGGGTCCAGACCAATTGTCATCAGGGAAGCTTCATTCAGCAAATTATGAAAACAGATGCAAAAACCCATAGCTAAACATCAGGCAGAGCCTGGAAATCCCAAACAACAAAGGAAGGATCAATTTTTAGGAGCCAGAGGAGTCAAGGACATCATAAGAAAATCTACAGAATCAACTAACCTGGGCTCATAGGGGCTCACAGAGACTTGTATGGGACTGACCTAGACACACAGAATATATATATGACTGTTGTGTGGTATTTTTGTTTGTGTTATGACAAATAAAGCTTGCCTAGAGATCAGAGGGCAGAGCTAGCCACTAGTTAACCATAGAGGCCAGGTGGTAGGGCTCACACCTTTAATTCCAGCATTTTGGAGGTGGAGAAAGGAAGTAATAAGGTGGGGCATAGACAGGTTCTGTGCTATTTCAGTTGAAGGATATGGGGAGTTAAGAAGTTGGTGGTGGTTGCTCCTTTGCTTCTCTAAACTTCCAGGTTGTTACCCTGATATCTGACTCCTGGTTTTATTGACAATTGTGTAACTTGTTATTTTTGTAGGTCTCCTAACAATGGGGCTACCCTTAACATGTTTGCTAGCTTTTGTGACCCAGTATGAAGAACTCCTTGTCCAGACTTAATACAAGGAGAGTTTCTTAGTCTTACTGCAATTGATGTGCCATGGTTGCTGACATCCAGGGGAAGCTTGCTTTTTCTGAATAGGAGAGGATAAAAAGTGCGAGAGGGAGGAGGAGGAGGAGAAGAAGGAGGGACTGGAGGAGTAGAAGAGAGGGGAAACCACAGTTGGGATGTAAAATTAATAAATGAATATAAAAACAAAATAATCATATTTCTATATATTAATCAACAATGGAAAGTTAATTTTGCCCAAGGCTATGCTAATCTCCACAGTTATATTTTTTCTGAGGACAAGTAATTTGGCTTTATTTAAACATTTAACTTTAAATCAATTTCTACATTTCTAAATATTATAATGACAATGCAATATGTAAAACATTATATTAAAACCTGCTTCCTGGGAAAAATGACAGAAAACCCTCTAAAAATGCCAGCAAATTTGTTTTGTGTTGGCCATCTTACTGCTGGGCATGACCCTACCCTTAAGAGTGATTTGTGTCCCCAGTGAGACTTAGGTAGAAATTTTTTTTTTTTGTTTGTGAGTGGTTATAAATTAGAGATAGCTTCTAAGTTAGGTATAGGAGCATATGTTGTCTACTTCTATTTTCAGTACTAGGACCCCATCAGGCCCAAATCTGTGCAGGTCTTGCTGCTACAGTCTCTGTGAGTTCATATGTGTAACAGTCATGCTGTCTACAGAAGGTATTGTTTTCTCTGCACTCCCCATTTCCTCTAACTCTTAGAATCTTTCGGCCTCCTCTTCTTCAGGGTTATCTATTCTGTAAGTGGAAAGAGTTGATGAAAACATTCTGTCTTAGCTGGATTTCTATTGCTGCAAAGAAACACCATGACCAAAAAGTAAGTTGGGGAGAAAAGGGTTTATTTGTCTTATACTTCCATATCACTGTTTATCATCAAAGGATGTCAGGACAGGAACTCAAATGGGGCTGGACTAGGAGGCAGGAGCTAATGCAGAGGACATCAAGAGGAGCTGTTTACTGACTTGCTTCATATGGCTTACTCATCCTGCTTTCTTTCAGAACTGAGAACTACCAGCGCAGGAATTGATCTACCCACCATGGGCTGGTCCTTTCCCCATTAATCATTAATTGAGAAAATGCCTCCATGAGATTCCATCTGTAAAGCATTTTCCTTCCTTCCTCTCTAATGACTCTAGCTTATGTCAAGTTGACAAAACTAGCTAGTACATATCGCATTTAGGCTCCAGTATTTCAAGGTCTCTCACTCTCTGCACATTTTCTAACTGTGGGTTTCTGTATTTATTCCCATCTACTGCAGGAAGAAGCTTCTCCAAGATGAAAGCTGAGCAAGACATTGATCTATGAGTATAGCAGAATGTCAATGGTAATCATTTCATTGCTAGGTTTCTTTAACAGAAGAGTAGTATTTGCTTTTCCTCTAGGTCCCTAAACTAAGATTCTCAACCACCCAAGCAATGTTGGGAACAGGTTTAATCTTATGGAGTGGTCATTAAATCCAATCAGCATTTAATTGGTTTCTCTACAGATTTTGTGCCACTACTACATCAGCATATCCTGCAGACAGGTCATCATTGTTGATAGAAAACTTTGTAGCTGGGTTGGTGTTTACATTTCATCTTTGGCAGCCTGCAGAATACCTTCCAGTTCCAAGAATACCAGTTGGTAGAGGTGAAGTCTCTGGTAGGGACCAGCTCAGCTTCTCCATGACCAATAATTTGAGTAGATGTTGTCTTTAGCCAAAGGGCCTTACAGTTAGATAGTTTGTGGAGAGCAACCAAGAGAGTGGATTATTTGGGGATTTTTATGGGGCTCCTTTGTGGTGGGAGAACAAACTTGAATTAAATATATCCCATTTGCAGAACTGGTAACAAGAGATGTCTGATTGGAGCTCCATCTCCCCTGCTATTTCACAATTCCATTTAGATGACCACCATATATGCATATGTTTTAGGAAGCTTCTACTATATTGAATTTCCATACACACCAAAACATGGCTGTTAATTTTATTTGGTCCTCTTATATTCCCTATTCCACTTCTTTCCCTATTCCACTTATTTCCCTGTTTCAGCCTCCCCATTCATCCATAGATATCTATTTTATTGTAATCCATATAACCACTGAGTTTAGGTATTGAATCAGGGACCTGAAGCTGTGTAATGCTTTCTAAGAAAATAGAGAACGAGAATAAGCAATTATAGCTGAGGAAGTAAGAGAAGTGACTAAATATATGCTTTGCAGAAGGCATTGTTAATACTCTAGCAATATGGGTGGAACTGTAAAATGAGATAGCTGCCAGAAGGAGTTTGATAATTTCTCAAGAAACTTTAGAGAGAATTGCAATATAATCTAATAGTTCTATATTCTGGTATATACCCAGAAAAGTGAAAGAAGGGACTCAAGCAATTCCTTGCATACCCATGTTTATAGAGCCATTTTTGTACTAACCAAACAGAGGAGACAACTCAAATGTACACCAGCACATGAATATATATGCAGTGGAATTATGTTGTTACATTATAAATAATTGTACCACTTACTTGTTTAATAAAAATACTGATTGGCTGGAAACAGACAGAAAGTGTGGACGGGGCTACCAGGCTAAGAAAATTCTGGGAACAGGAAAAACAGAGCAGAGAAGCCAGGAAACACAGAGGAAAGAAGTTGAAATGCTACTGAGAAAAGATACCAAGCCATATGGATGAACAAGATGGGTTAGTTTAAGAGTAAAGAGTTAGCAAGTTATATGCCTGGGCCCTAGACTGATCAGTGTAAAATTAATGTAAGTGTCTGTGTGTCTCCATGGGACTTTGAAACTGTGGGTCTGGACCTCAAGGCTAGGCCTGAACATCCAGGCCAGAAAATTCATACAACATATATGAAACAAAGGTGGTATGCACAACAAAATATTACTCAGTTTAAAAGGAAATAAAATTTTGTCATACTTTACCTGGAAAACTTTATATTAAGTGAAATTAGCCAGATACAGATCAGAAAGTATGCTCTCACTAATATGAGGTATCAGGAATAGCCAAGTTCTGAGACAGATGGAAGAAGTGGAGAATAGAATGTGGTGGTTTTGAATGAGAAATGTCACCAGTATTCTTGAGTGTTTAATGCTTGATCCACAATTAGTGGCATTTTGGGGAAGGTTAGGTTGTATGACCTTGTAGAAGGAAGTCTGGGAGTGGGCTTTGAGAAGGAAAATGTTTTTGTCACTTCTTCCAGTTCATTCTTTTTGCTTGATGATTATGGTATAAGATGTAAGATCTGTTTTGTGTTACTGCCACCATACTGTCTGCTTGCAACTATGCTTCCCTACAGTGATGGACTCATTACTCTAGATTTGAAAGCTAAAGAAACTCTTGCAGAGTTTTATTACAGCAGCAGAAAAGTGACTAATTCAAGGGGAAATGTGGTATATGAATTTCTCTAAGGGATAATGGAAAAATCCTGGACATGTTTAGGGTGACATTAGCTTACAATATCCAAAATCAGATTGTGAAGATGGCAGATTTTATGTTATGTACATTTTCTGACAATGAAAGGCATCATAACCAAATATTTTTATGAGTTTTACTTAATAAAAACATTAATATTTGTTCTTTTATTTATTTAGCTTTTCCATGGCAAGTATGTAGCAGAATTTACTCATCCCAGCAGTTGTTTCTTAAATAACCACAAGAGAGTCTATTATTAGTTATAAATGCCAGGACAATAGCTGAGGCTTGTTACTAGCTAACTCTGTCATTTAAATTAATCCATATTTTTTATCCACGCTTTGTACCTTTTTTCAGTTTGACATGGTCATCTTGCTTCTTCCTATATCTGCTGATGACTCCAGACTGTGCTCTTGCCAGTCCTTAGTTTCATTGTCCCATCTATACTTCCTGCCTGGCTACCAGCCAAACAGATTATTATGAATAATGAAAGCAACACGTTTTCACAGTATTTAGGATTATTCTACAGCACAAGTACTTAAGCTTCATAAGTCAATTTTGGGGTATACAATATTTCAATATACTAATTTGTTAAATGTTTCAAAACTAAAAATTAAATACTGATTTTACATGTGATTATGGGAATCCTAATACCAATTGATTTCAAATATGATCTGGATTTGTATCTAATATTTTTTAAGACTAACATGAAATAAATGGTAACATGCCAGATAAAAGACATTAAATCATCATCTTATTGATGAATGCAGTTATATTTTTAAAAATCCTAAGACATAGCACAAGAATAGAATAAGCAAAATAACTTTATAAATAAATAGAAGACATAATCAATGAATTTTCTACTAGGAGTTAAAACTTGGAATGAGAATGAAGGAAATCCACTAAAAAAAAACCCAATGAAGGCAGACAATTTTTGCAATTGCATTGTGTAAAAATGTTGGACCCCCATGGCTCATGAACTTTGTCTTCCCACTCAGTCTCGATGTCAGCACAGAAACTTCTCATGGCTACTTGGAGCACAACTTTGGCTTTTTTAAAGAAAAGTTTATTCTATTTAAATGTTTTTGTATTTATTTTATTTTATTAACTTGACTATGTTTTTTGTTTGCTGGTTTGTTTATATATCTATGTACCATGTGCATTCCTGGTGCCCAAGAAGGTGTCAGAATCCCTGGAACTGGAATTATGGATGGTTGTGAGCCCCATTGTTGATACTGGGAATTTAACTCAGGTTGTCTGCAAGTAAATGAGTAATTTTTGAGTAATCTCTCAGCTTCAATTCATTTTGATTTTATTTATGTATATTTATTTCTACAAGAGTATGTGTGGATACAGATTTGTGCACCCAAGTGCAGGTGTCTCCAGCAGTCAGAAGAGGGAGTCAGATAGACTGCAGCTGAAGTTGCAGGTAGTTGTATGCTGCTGCACTGATGCTTGGAACCTAGCTCAGATCTTTAGAAGGGAAGTATAGCCCCTTAACTACTGATCCAGCTCATCTTGGAGCACAACTTTAACACTACAGGTTTAGTCCAATGCCCTCCTATATCCACCAGAAGAGGGAAGCTCTAGCAGTATTTCCCACTTATTCATTAGCTAAAAGAAACTAAAGGGAAAAATTATATACATAGATCATTCTTAATTCACTCAGAAGATCTGAAGTCATTTTAAGTTCCTATGACAGCTGGCTATAGTTCAGTTAGATGTTGCCATTTTTATATAACCCTGGCATATGCACTTAACTGGACACATAATTTTGCAAAGATTTATTAACATTTCTTTTTATTTATTTTTTTGGTCTCTCCTGGAAAAGATTTTGCATACTCTCTGGATTCTTACTGAAGATTCATTTAAAATAAGTTCTCTGTTGAATTATTAATCATCACATGATTGTGCTAAGTTGCAAAATTCCTTCACATTATTGAGTACAAATAATCTAGTAGAAAAAAAAAACATCTCTAGGATGCATAATTCTTGGAGTCAGGAAAGTGTGTGTAGCCTGTGTGCTGTCAGGAGAAAGGAAAGAACCCACCATACTCTGTAGATCTTTCAAATTTCTAGTGAATTTGCAAAGATTTTATATTTGTAGGTCTTTCCATAATTTTGTCTTTATATCTTTGAATATTACATTTGACCTACAATTCCTCAGTGTAGCATGATGCCCAGCTTTCCAGTCTTCATGGACAGCTTCCCACTCACTACCATAATTGCCTATCTTCACACACATAGATATTTACATATAGGACTATAGAAAAAGAATATGGAATTTCATTTGTTTGGTGTATCATCAATAAAGGCAATAATGCCATAAAATCTGACGTTTCTCCATTTTCATTAGCTGTTCTGGCATTTCTTTTTCTAGTAAACTTTGAATAGATAAAATTTTCACTGAAACTTTGGAATCAGTATATTCTTAGTCCTCTATGGTGGAATATAGGAGGAAAAAGGTCTAACCTTCTCTGATAATTAATATGTTTCTCAGGAGAGATAGGCCCTCCTGAGGAGGAATTCTGCCACCCTCTGTGTAGGTAATGCATTTTCTTCATCTTATTATGTATTTATTATAAGTGTAAAAGCAAGTCTTCAAGAAAAATTGGGCTCAGTAATATGTCACATTGGAATGATCAGCATGAATTCCCATCCTTAAAAGACTTATTTTCTAGTTACGCCATTATTATAAATGGTCTAACAGCAGAGGCACTACTCTGATTTATTAGCAACCCACTTGGGCACCCCTAGCACACAAATTTTGATCCCTAATTTGTAGTTGTCTTTAGGTTTCAAACAGACAAACAAAGATAAATTGAAAGCAACTTGTAATTGACCAGAAATCAAAGCTGCTTCTTGAAACATTGAGGGCACAGCTTTAATAGCAAAAGAGCTATCAAATAATAAAATAGTAATAATGCTAATGGTTAACCTGGAACAAGATATGAAGACTTGAGTTCACAGTAGCTGCCAAAAGAGAAAGCAAAATATGCAAAGTGTACTGGTAATATGACAAAAAATAGGTCTCATGCACCCACTATAATTTTCTTAGATATACAGGTAGGAGAACACTGAAATATGATATTTCATTCTCTTTATTTGTCATATGTTTAGTACATATATATAATTGTATGTGTGTAAGAATAAAGGAGTTTAGATATATGGATGAACCAAGGCACAGAATTTTTGCATTGTGACGTATACCTTCTTCTTTTAGAAAAGACCAGGAAAGGAAGGGTGTATTAAATAACAAAGGAGGCACTATCATTAATGCTGAGGTATGATCATCCAAGGTCATCAAAATTGATTACAAACAGGTGTACACAGGGGCAATTATAAAACAAGATGTTCCGAATTACAAATAGACTAAATACTCCACAGAGAAGAATACAAAGATTAAGACTTTCACATCCTAGGAGATAAAACATCCTCTAGTGATAAAAATCTTTTAAATTTTATACTAATTTGTGAATAAAATACTAAGGGTAATGTTCCTACCCAGGTCAATACATCACATTTCATGGTCAAAGGATGTTCTTGGCAGTGAGAATCCAGAGAAGACAAGTATTTCAAACACCAGCTTATATTAAAGGCAGTGACATGTAGGGATTGTAATAATGAGAAAATCTGATATAAAAATATTAGATTTATTATAGAAACTAATTTTTGATTCACATTGGACCCTAATGCCAAATTTTAATCTATAAATGCAAATGAAACAGCTAGTCACTTGGATTTCAGTATGTTTTTTACAATCAGCATACAAAGTAATGAGTCTCACTATGTATTTTTATACAATTGTGTTACTAAGTATTGTTCTATTCAACTGTCTTCCTCATTCGTGACTCTCTCCTATACCCTCTGTACCCATCTCTGATGAACCTTTCTGACAAAGAGACTCTCTTGCCTTCATGTCCCATGTATTCTATCTTTTTCCTTTTCCTCTAGTGTCTTCTTTCTCCTATAATGATTTATAGGCACAGGCACACACACACACACATACACACACATGTGCACACAATACCATGAAGATTTAAATTTATAATCTGAATATGAGAGAACATTTGATATTTAAGTCTGGCTTAATTTGATTAACATAATAATGTTGCATACATTTTATTCATGAAAAATATCATAATTTTTATTTTTCTATTGTCCTAATAACATCCCATTGTGCATGTATATCTAATTTCAAAGTTCATTTTAGAATTTAGTACTTTGAGATGACATTTTTAGTTTCTAAATCTGGAAAAAAGGATTTTAAAAAAATCATAGGGAGGCTATAGACACTGGTTCTGGCAAAATATTAAAAGGTTAGAAAAATATTAGAAAATTTCAAACCCAAAATATAAAAATAAAAATTAATTTAATGTTTATCTCATATTATTAACATTTTTGCAACCAGTCTTACCTTTGGGCATTTTCTTTCTTCTGAATCCTTTAATCACTGTTTAATTTGATAGTTAAGATTAATATGATGTTTGAATCTTCAAAAGAATCAGTCACACAAATCCCTAATTTCATTTTAAATTGTCTAAATCATTATAATTAATCAAATTTCTAATCAATAATTAAAAGTTCAGAAAAATTAATTTTCTATGAGTTGTCATGTTGATCTACAGGTTTAATATAGTAAGCACTGAATAAAATGAATCTTTGTATTGCATAAAAATGATTGCAGAGATGTTAACTGTGGAAAAAATCCCAATTTTATTTCTCTCAGATTTTATGTCTTCTATGAGGCTATATTTTCTCTTATCTGTGTTGAAATCTGAGGCAGGCTTCCCTAAGTTTAGACAACTTCAGGTTAACAATTAAAATGTCCAATCACTTGTAGTGATCAGATCTTTCAACTTAAAGTTGATATTTCTTCCTATGACTGACTTGAGCCTGCTGCTGGCAGGAAACTTAGAATGAGGGAGAGATGTGGTTGAGTGCCTTCAGTTCACCTTCTTTACTTGATATACTAACATTAACATTTCTGATCACCTTGTAGTCAAGGTATAGGAAGGAAGGCAATAAAGTTTAATTGACTAATGCATAGTATTAGTTTGCATCATGTACTCAGACTCCAAGGAAATTTGAGGTGAAGTACTCTTTTAAGGGCCCTTTAGAAGTTTTCCCTTTTCATGATCCTTATTCCTTTTGGCCCCAGTGAGTACATCTTTATTTTGGATCATTTCTGTCCAAGCCCATTGATATTTATTAATATCTTTAAATTCTCCTTAAATGATCAACAACTGTTACCTCTTTTCCTTGGTTAGGACTTAATGCAGTTATATACTATGTCTCCCAAGTATGTTCTCAGTTCTTGGGTATGGAATGTATCTATATTCTCTTTCCCCAAATAAATCTGGATTTTTAAGAAAATTCAATTTTTTGGCTCCATTGTCAAAACAGTTAGACATCTTATCACTCCATTGATTTCTTATCCACTGTCTCCAGACTTGTGACAGGGAGGAATATGAAAAATAACTAACATCTTATGCTTTTTATATATGCAAATATCTATGGTAAGGCCTAATTTTTTTTAAATTTTTTTTTGATTTATTTATTTATTATGCATACAGTTTTACAGAAGAGGGCACCAGACCTCATCATAGATGGTTGTGAGCCACCATGTGGTTTTGCTGGGAATTGAACTCAGGACTTCTGGAAGAACAGTCAGTGCTCTTAACCTCTGAGCCATCTCTCCAGCCCCAGTAAGGCCTAATTTGTAAATGAAGCATGTAGACTATTAACAACAATAAATAATAAATAGATAATTATATCATAATATTAAAGTAGAAATAAAAATTCACTAAAAAAATACTTCTAGTCAGGAGAATAAACTCCCTGGCATAGATAGAGAACAGAGGTTCAGATAGGCTGGGTCAGTCATCTGACCAAAAAGCTACCTCTTAGGAAGGTAGGTTTACTTTAACTCATGCTATAAAGGTAAGGAGAATAATTATTTGTTTAATGAGATGTTCTACTTTTTCTTCCCTGTATTTCTACCCCTTAGTGAGTTCCCAAGAACCACTTGATGTCCAGGGTTGTCTTCCTACATCTCTGGGAGGCCTCATTCAGAAAGGTACAACTTTTCTTTTTTTCTTTTGGGTAATTTTCCAGATATTTTGGGATTTTCTGCTCTTTTTCTTAGGTCTCCTTTCCTTCTGTGTAACTGCCCTGCACAGCAGCCTAAATGGCATGGCTGTTCCTCTTTCTCTACTCCAGTCTCACTTCCATGCAGCTGCTGAGACCTACTGCTTACATGCCTGGTAGGTTTTCAACCCATAGAGTGTACCCCAACTTACTCTGTCTCAGTAATAAACTTACAATTCAAGAACTGTGTACTTTTTGAACTTTCCATTTTAGATGTACTGCCTATAGTCGATAATAGATTATTCAAGCCTCAGAATGTAATCTAAAGAAGGGAGGCCACATGGTGAAATGCTTAAATCCTAATGTTCCATTAGGGTAGTCTTTTATAGGTGTAACTAAATTATTTTTGCTGAGGGATCCAGTAAGAACTACTTAAAAGCTTTGTATTGGTGAAAGGAATTATAGACTTTGGTTGTTAATTAACAACACCAAAGTATATTTATCTCCTTACATCTATAATGAAATTCTCAGTTTGAAGCCTTAGCACATTTATTATTAGAAAAAAATCCCCGAAGTATCAAGTGTTGTTTTGCCCATTTTCAAGGCTATTCAATGGCACCAAGTGGATTGTTTTTACATGACACAACTTTAAGGCAGTATTTAATAATCTTTATTTTAGAATTATCTCTTAGTATTTAAATTGAACAGAAATTTCTAGGCTCAAACTCAAAAAAACTCAGTAGGACTATGATGGTCTTATGCCTCAACATCTTAAATAAAGACTAAACACTGATCTAAAGGGACACATTTGGACTTAATTTTTCTTTCATGCCAAGCCCAAGATGAGAAGAAGTGACAGCCATACCCTTATTACAGCTACATGAGATTGACTGAGAATATGCTCCAATATAGTTTTATCCAAAGAGTGAGTAAATATTTCTTTCTTTTTTGGATATAAGAGCATAAAGTAGAGCCCTACTCCAAAACTTTAACTTGCAAAGTGTTCCTGATCACACATTCTCTAAAATTTCTTTTTTTCCTGGGCAGTTATATTTACTTTTGAAAAGCTGTTTTCCTTCTTTTTTGACTTTGCTCACAGATTTCATTAATAGTTCTTTCTTGTTTAGTATTTCATTTTGCAGTTAAAAGCTGTCATAGAACTAGTGCTGATATACATAAGAGATACAGCATCTTAAGAGAGACAGACTGGATTTATTATCCACAATCCTGCTTGCCTTCAGTGTGATGTGAGATTGATCATATGTGAGCCCTTGAACATCTTTTTCTTCTGAAAATGATACTTTGATTTATTTCTCATTTTCTTGACAATCTGTCATGGACAGTGGGAGTCAACGTCAGTTGGATAGAAAACCAAACTTGCACAGGAGTTGTACATTAGTAGAACATGAAAAGTCAAGGAAAAGAATCTAGGCCATTTAGTTATTTGTTTATTTAAAAATGGATGTTTTATTTATTTTCCTTTTATGTATTCCATTTAACCTTATTACTTTGCCTTCTGTATATAGCAACAATGATTTCTTCTTCAGATTTTACCATTCTCCTGTCTCAAACTTACAGATTCTATTCAATTTTAGTCATTTCCTCAGTGGAGCAAGGTGAGTCATGTTCTATGAG
The DNA here is from genome assembly GCA_004025045.1 of Sigmodon hispidus. Taxonomy (NCBI): domain Eukaryota; kingdom Metazoa; phylum Chordata; class Mammalia; order Rodentia; family Cricetidae; genus Sigmodon; species Sigmodon hispidus. The sequence goes on along the minus strand of PVIH01014191.1, from coordinate 6,457 downwards.
ACTGCAGAAATATATCTTGGAAAGGCCACATCATGGAACAAGGATGATCATGATGGCCAAGAAGACACTGGTCCCTTTCTGTGTTTGTCTCTGTTATCCTTTCAAGGCTCAATGAACTACCACACTGCAAGGAAGGTCTGGCTTATGATAATGCAACTCTCCAGATGACTAGCTAAATCCAAAGTGATTGAGAATTATCTCTAACAGAGGGCAAGTCAGTGTCAGGAGGGAGGAAATTCAGGTAGACAGAGACCATCAACTGCATCCTGGGACCTACAACCTCAAACCACAGTTTTGCTTGTATCTTTGTTAAAAGACCCATTGGTATAGAGCCAGAGCCCCTAAGCACTTTGCATAGTCTCATTCTCTGGTTTGTCACCGGGCAACACAGAAAGCTTCATTTTGCAGTAGTTGACAGAAAGCTTCATTTTGCAGTAGTTGACTCAGTCTTTCCTTACTCCCCTTTCCTCAAGCCTCCTGTTCTGTGCTGCATGTCTCAGTCGGTTCTTGGGTACTTCCATTCTTGCCTGAAGCTCCAAAGAAAGCTGGCAGACTACCCCAAGCACAATTTCCAACAAAACATAGCCCGAAGGACATTCCACTTGTCAAACCCAGCTCAAACCACAATCTGTATGATCACATACTGACAACTAGACCAACTGAAGCCTCCCAATACAGTACTGACTAAGAGCTGATTAAGAACAACTCCTGCAACAATGGGAGACACACAGCTTCTTGGCTTACAGTCAACTAAAAGCTAACTAAGTGCCTCTGAACTTATTGGAGACACACAGCCCACTAGGCTCACAAATGACTAAGAGCTGACCAAGAGCTGACTAAGAGTGAACCAGGGAAGCAGTGGGGAGATGCCAGTGCAAGAATACATATGACAACATAAAGAACAACAACACACCACCAGGAGAAGTTGGTGGTACGGCAACATCAAGACCTGAACATAACAATGAAGAAAAAACAGAAGAAAAAGATCTTCAAAACAACTTTATGAAGATAATAGAAGCATTAAAACAGGATATAAAAAACTTCCTTAAAGAGATAGAAGAAAAAAAAACCCAAAAAATTGGAAGAGATTAACAAATCCCTGAAAGAAAATAAAGAAAACCAAGAAAAAGAAAACAAACAGGTGAAAGAAACATTCCAGGAATTAAAAATAGAAATAGAGGCAATAAAGAAAGCACAAATCAAACCAAAGCTGGAAATAGAAAACCTGAAGAAATGAACCAGAACTACAGATTCAAGCATAGCCAAGAGAATCCAAGTGATGGAAAAGAGAATCTCTGGAGTGGAAGATTCAATAGTGAAAATAAATACGTCAGTTAAAGAAGATACTTAAACCAAAAAGTTATAACACAAATATCCATGAAATCCGGGATAGCATGAAAAGGCCAAAACTGAGAATAATTGGAATCAAAAAAAGAAAAGAATACCAGCTCAAAGGCACAGAAAATATATTCAACAAAATCATAGTGACTAACTTTCCCAACCTTAAGAAGGAAATGTCTATAAATGTACATGAAGCTTACAGAACACCAAATAGATAAGACACCCTCCAAAAATCTGTTCACCACATAAAAATCTTGCCACTAAACCTACAGAACAAAGAAAAAATACTAAGAGCTGCAAAGGAAAAAGGCCAAATTACCTCTAAATGCAGACTCATCAGAATAACATCCAACTATTCAAAGGAAACAATGAAAGCAAGAAAGTCCTGATAAAAGTCATACAGGCACTAAAGGGGCATGGGTGGCAGCACAGACTACTATACCCAGAAAAACTATCAGTCACCATAGATGGAATAAACAATATATTTCACAACAAAAACAGATTGAAACAATACCTATCCACAAATCTTGCCTTACAAGAAAGCACTACAAGGAAAATTCCAAACTAAGGGAATCAAATACATCCATAAAACCACAAACAATTGATATCCCACAGAAGAAAAACCCAAAGGAGGAATATACATACAAGCTACCACCAAAAATAACAAGTAATAACAATCATTGGTCATTAATATCCCTTAATATCAACAAACTCAATTCACCTATAAAAAGAAATACCCTAACATGATGAATATAAAAACAGAAGCTATTTTTCCTGCTGCATACAAGAAACACATCTCATCTTCAAAGACAGACACAGGCTCAGAGTAAAGGGTTAGGAAAAGATTTTCCACTCAAATGGTCTCAAGAAACAAGTTGGTATAGCCATCCTAGTATCTAACAAAATAGATGCCAAACTAAAATCAATCAAAAGAGACCAGGACAGATATTACTTTTTCTTCTTAGGAAAAATCCACCAAGATGAGATCTCAATCCTGAATATTCATGTCCCTAACACAAGGGTACCTACATATATATATATATATATATATATATATATATATATATATATATAACACTACTAAAGCTTAAACCACATATCAAATGCCATACTCTAATAGTGAGAGACTTCAATACCCCCTTTCACCCTTGGATAGGTCAACCAGAGACTCAATAGAGAATTAAGGGTACTAACAAATGTTATAATCCAAATGGACTTCATAGATAAATACAGAACCTTCTACCCAAGCAGAAAGGAATATACATATTTCTCAGCACCACATGGAGCTTTCTCTAAAATTGACCACATACTAGGTCATAAACCAAATATCAAAGGCTTAAAAAATGAAAATAACTCTTGGTATCATATAAGATCTCCAGGGTCTAAAGCTAGAGTTCAATAATAATAAAAATCACAGAGAGTCTAAAAACTCATGGAAACTAAACATCTCTCAATTGAATCATCCCTTGGTCAAGGAAGAGGTTAAGAAAAATAAGCAAAGACATTCTAGAATTTAATGAAAATGAGTGCACAACATACCTAAATTTATGGGACACAATGAAAGCATTCTTAAGACAAAAACTCATAGCAATAGATGCTTAAAAGAAAAACACAGAAAAATGTCACACAAGAGACCTAACTGTACAGCAGAAGCTTTAGAACAATTAGAAGCAAATAGAAAAATACAAATAGATCCAAGCATGTAACCCTGCACAAAACTCATATCCAAGTGGATCAAAGACCTCAGCATAAACCCAGCCACTTTGATTTTGATAGAAAAGTAAGAAATACACTTCTATGAATTGGCACAGGCATCCACTTCCTAAATATAATACCAGTGGCACAGACACTAAGATCAACAATCAATAAGTGGGATCTCCTGAAGCTGACAAGCTTCTGTAAAGCCAAGGACACTGTCAATAGGACAAAATGACAGCCTACAGAATGGGAAAAGATTTTCACCAACCCTACAAGTGATAGAGGATTGATCTCTAAGATATATAAAGAACTCAAGAATGTAGAGCCCAAAACCTTGAATAACCCAATCAAAAAATGGGTTTCAGAACTAAAAAGGGAATTCTCAGCAGAAGAATTAGGAATGGCTGAAAGGCCCTTGAAAAGTACTCAACATTTTTAGCCATCAGAGAAATGCAAATCAAAACAACTTTGAGATACTACCTGACACCTGTCATATTGGCTAAGATAAAAGACACAGATGACAGCCTATGCTGGAGAAGATATGGAGCAATGGGAATACTCCTCCATTGTTGGTGGGAGTGTAAGCTTGTTCAGCCACTCTGGAATGCAGTATGGTGTTTTCTCAGAAAACTGAGAATCCATCTCCCCAAGGACCTAGCAAAATACCACTTCTGGGTGTATACCCTAAAGAAGCACAGTTGCATTCCAATGGCATTAGCTCAGCTATGTTCATGGAAGCATTATTTGTAATAGCAAGAACCTGGAAACAACCTAGATGCCCCTCAGCTGAAGAATAGATTAGCAAACTGTGGTACATCTACACAATGGTGTACTACTCAGCACTAAGAAAAAATGATATCCTCAAATTTGCAGGCAAAGGGATGGATTTGGAGAATATCCTCCTGAGCGAGGTATCACAAACCCAGAAAGATAAGCAGAGAATGTACTCACTCATTAGTGGACTCTAAACAGAAAAGCAAAAATCAAAGCATGTCCAAGCTGCAAACAACAACCACTGAACAACTTGGGATATGAAACACCTTGGACTGGCACCTCGGATCCCACTCCCTCTAGAGGAACACCTGACTGAATCTTGATGTTGGGGTGAGAAAAGTGGATCTGCCAGGAGTGGAGACTGAAGTGAGCAATACTGGGACCTTAGGACCTCCGGCCCATTCTGGAGAGGAGATGGGGAGATGTGGAGAAGAGAGAGTAAATGGATGGGGTGGGAGGTGGAAGGGACCTTAAATAAGGATCTACATGGGTAGAAAATGTAACTTTATTCATAGTAAAAAATTTTAAAAATAAAAAAAATAAGAAAAGAAGTAGATGGCAGGAAATAATCAAACTCAGGGGTGAAATAAGTACAATAGAAACAAAGAGAATAATACAAAAAAAAAAAAATCATGAGTCAAAGAGTTGGTTGTTGGAGAAAGTTAACAAGATAGATAAACCCTTATCCAAACTAATCAAAAAGCATATAGAGAGTATCCAAATTAACAAAATCAGAAATGAAAAGGGGAACATAACAACAGACACTCAGGAAATCCAGAGAATTATTAGTTCATTCTTTGAAAATCTATACTCTACAAAAATGGAAAACCTAGAAGAAATTAACAGCTTTCTGGACAGTTACCACTTACCAAAATTAAATCAAGACCAGATTAAAAACCTAAACAGACCTATAACCCCAAAGGAAATTGAAGCTGTTATTAAAAGTCAAGTAAAACAACAGCCCAGGACCAGATGGTTTCAGTGCCGAATTCTACCAGTCATTTAAAGAAGAACTAAGTTTTGTGAATGAGGAGATCATAAAAGTGGGCATGATTCTGAGAGGTCTGATATCTGAATTTGATGTGGTGCATGATGTATAAACACCAAATAATAAATATATATAAAAAATTAAAAAAAGAAATGCTATGATTAATATCAGGATGTCACTGGCTTTGTAACTCTTAAAGGTTTTTTTTTAAGTTTTGTGGAATTATATGATATGTATTTGACTTAGTTTTTTAAGTTATAGTAGAATTCTGTAGTAAGTCCATATTTTCTTGTGTTTGTTTCTGTTATTACTGTTTTTTTTTATTTTTAGTATAGAGTATTTTATTAGTATTTCAAGGTACAAAGTATGCATTTGTTAAAAATTATTCATTGAATTTAGGTTTAATTTTGCTATCTAAAACCTCTCCAGGTTTTTCTGAATTTTCAATTTATTGAAACAAATTTATAATGTATGTCTTTATGATTTTCTGAAATTTCATTCATATCTATTATAATGTTTGCCTTTCAATTTTTAATTTTATTTAAGTAGGTCTTCCCTTTTTGTTTAATTTGGTTAAGAATTTGTCATTTGTGTTTAATAAATTAATTAATTAAAAAAAGACAAAGAAGAGCTAATACCAGTACTCCTCAAACTGTTCCATACAGTAGAAACCAAAGGAACATTTCTGAACTCTTTTTATGAGACCACAATCACCCTGACACCCAAGTCACTAAAAGATGCAACAAAGAAAGAGAATTACAGACCAATCTTCCTCATGAATATTGATATAAAAATGCTCAATAAAATTCTGGCACAACGAATCCAATAACATACAAAAAAAATTCATCAGGATCAAGTAGTCTTAATAACAGAGATGCAGGGATGGTTCAACAAATGAAAACCTGTGAATGTCATCCATCAAATAAACAAACTGAATAAAGAAACCACATGATCATCACATTAGAAGCTAAAAAAGCTTTTGACAAAATCCAACAATCTTTCATTATAAAAGTCCTGGAGAGTTCAGGAATACAGGGAAAATACCTAAATATAATAAAGGCACTATATAGCAATCTGACAGCCATCATCAAACTAAATTGAGAAAAATTCAAAGCAATCCCACTAAAATCACGAAAAAGACAAGGCTGTTCTCTCTCTCCTTATTTATTCAGTATAGTTCTTGAAGTTCTAGTTAAAGCAATAAGAGAACAAAAAGATATTAAGGGGACCCAAATTGGAAAGGAAGAAGTCAATATTTGTAGATGATATATGATCATTTACATAGATGACCCCCAAAATTCTACCAGGAAACACCTACAGTTGATAAATACCTTCAGCAATGTAGCAGGGTACAAGATTAATTTAAAAAAAATCAATATCCATCCCATACACTAAGGATAAAGAGGCTAAAAATATAAGGGAAACACCATCCTTTATAATAGCTGCTAATACCATTAAGAGGAACTACGAATGGCTGAAAGGCACCTGAAAAAGTGCTCTTCATCTTTAGCCATCAGAGAAATGCAAATCAAAACAACTTTGAGATACCACCTAACACCTGTTAGATTGGCTAAGATAAAAGGCACAGATGACAGCCTATGCTGGAGAGGATGCGGAGCAAAGGGAACACTCCTCCATTGTTGGTGGGATTGTAAG